>JARQST010000539.1:314889-384568 GCA_030142225.1 Pachycephus smyrnensis | reverse complement strand
TTTCAGTAATAAGAGATTTTGAAACTGATATAAAGAAACCGATGACTTTTGGCTTTTCAACAGCAGGAGGTCGTCCAGTGAAGATTTCTGAACAGGCTTTGACAAAGGCAAAGGCAATTTTTGAAAATGTGGAAAGCACAGTCAACAAAGATGTGTCACAAGAGCAACTTTCAGTAATAAGAGATTTTGAAACTGATATAAAGAAACCGATGACTTTTGGCTTTTCAACAGCAGGAGGTCGTCCAATGAAGATTTCCGAAGAATCCTTATCAAAGGCAAAAACATTGTTTTCCGGTGAACTAACTGATACGCCTAGTGGTCGCAGTAGTATAAAAAGTGAAAACTGCTCCTCCACTCCTGGAAATCTTGTTCTGCGAAAGAAGTCAATATCATCAGGATTTAAACCAATAATCAAGAGAAAAGCATCTGAGGTAGATGAAGACACACCATCCGGTAGACTTCACTCAATAAAATTAAAGAGACCACGCTTGAGCAATGAGTTCCAAGCAAGAAAACTATTCTCAGAAGTTTCTGACAGCGAAATAGAAATAAATAAAATGCAAGAGGATGCACAAGAAGACAAATGTAAATCAGTAGCCAGCCAAGAAGAAGATATTAAGGGAAATGATAGAACAATGTTTCCAAAATGGCAACCCCAGAAGTCTTTCCCTATTATATCGACCAAGATCAATACGGATATGATAGATATTGATAAGCCTACATCAGAAAAAGGTCAGACAGTAGAGAAGACTTTGATCTTCGATGAAGTCGAAGCCAGTACAGCTGCTCTTCTTGAGGATGAAGAGAATTCAAAGGATTCTACATCCTGGGCTTCCAAATTTGAGCTGAAGCCAATAGATGTTGAAGTTCCTCGCAAGGATTCTGTTGCAGTTTCAATGGAAAACGACGAGAATGCAACAACTCCAAACGCATCATCAACTAGTCCTGTACTGGGTGATGTAGATAAATTTATCTCACGTAAACGCAGCTACAGGAGTTTGAATACTTCTCTACTGAAAGAAAACCATGACTCATCCAGATCCTCGTTCAAGGTACCTTATAAAGATAAGAGTACAGAATTGTTCACTGAATCGAAAACAAATCATAAAGTACCATACAGAATTGGTGATGCTAGTCGATGCACAAACTCTCTGGTTACCCATGAAAAATCAAAATTGGAGGATTCAGTTTACAATACAGAATTTTCAAAACGCTACAAAAGTACTAAACAGGATGTTTCTACTCAGGAATCTGTAAATATACTGGAAAAACGTTTGGCTGCTTCTTTGGAGCAGGTCAGTCATTATCTTGATACACTTTTTTCATTTGAATCATCCAATTAATAATGTATATTGAATTATACATTTTTAGGAAAGATTAATTCGTATGAAAAAACGTAATAAACCAAAACCAATAAAAGGTAGTCTACTGTCAAGCAGAGAGTCGAATAAAAAATGTCGTATTTCCTGGCGACAAATTACTGAAGGAAAGCCACTGGTTCCTCGTAACATTCGAGAGGTAACAATTCATTGATAAATATTAAATGTTAATATCATTTATTTATTAATTTATACAACATAGCTTATCGATGCAAGCATCAGTACGGATATATTAGGAATCACAGCAAATACAGCAGAAGAATACAAATTTCGATGTATCGATTACTATCCGTGAGTAACCGTATTAGTCACACTGTAATCAATTAAAAAATAATTTTTGTTTACTAATCAAACTACTTAATGTTTGTGAAAAAAAAATCAGGGAGGATCTTATTCGAGGAAATATTGATGGTTTCCAAGTGGGTGACGGTGCTCGCCTGATTATGAATGATACTGAAAGTATTGGAATATTGGAATTCATAAGATCCTTTGAATCTAGTCCAGGAGTAGATCCTGCTTTGATTCCACCAGGTTGGATAGAAAATCACTATCGATGGATAGTATGGAAATTGGCATCGATGGATCGAATGAAGTTTGGATCAATACCAATGCCAAGGTACGGCTTAGTTTTTACTGGAAAAAAATCTAAATATACAATCTACATAAAATATACGTATTTTTTAGGATGCTCACACCGAATCGCGTTATGCTCGAATTAAAGTACAGATATGATAGAGAAATAGATAGATCAGAACGTCCTGCTTTGAGAAGAATCTTAGAAAAGGATGATTCAGCCTGTAAACGAATGGTTTTGTGTGTAGCATCCATAACAGAGGTAAAATCACAAAAGAAAATATAAATATCCAATCGCATTATTGAAGTATGTTTCTCCATTAGTGTAAGGAACATCTTAACACATTGAATAGTCCAAAGAACGCAGGATCATCACAATGGAAATTGATACTGACCGATGGCTGGTATAGTATACCAGCTGCCATCGACATAGCAATGACAAATTATGTATCTAGTGGAAAGATACAAGAGGGTACGAAGCTTGTAACATATGGTGCTGAACTACTTAATAGTGATCAGGGTTGTTTTCCATTGGAGGTAAAAATATATTTCACTTTTTTCTCCAATATTTTACACCCTCTATACGTGAAAAGGATGATAATAATTTTGAACAATACAAAACCAGGTTCCACCAGACGTATGTCTAAGGATACATACGAATTCCAGTAGAAGAGCAAGATGGGATGTTAGACTTGGATATCAATCACATTCAGGGCCGATAACCACGTCATTAAAGGCTATCAATCCCAATGGAGGATTGATTGGTAAAATGATAGTTACTGTTATCAGAGCCTATCCGATTTTGTATCGTGAAAAAATCGCCGATGGCCAATCAAGTGAGACTCTTGTCATTATTCTTAATGGATTAGATCAAATAAATGATATTACGCTAATAAAAGACATCCTGGAAAATTGTAGTATTCCGCAATGCCAGATGCGAGGAAAAGGCTGCAATGGCGTACGAGCAGGAGTGCCAATCAAAAGCTGAAGTGATCTATGCAAAGGCACGTGCTGATCTTGAAAGCGGAAGTCAGTCTCAGGAACAGGAAGATTTTATGGAGCGGCGACGAACTATGGAAGAGGAAGTTAAGCAGGAGGTGGAGGCAAAGTTGCGGGAATGTCTTCCGTCTCCGCGACAGGTTACTCCGCTCCTGAGAGTCCGGGTAGCCGATGATGACAGGACTGCAATCCTTACCATCTGGTCAGGTGCTGAGGAAGCTGGAAACATCTTGAAGGAAGGCAGCACTATTTGTTTACGTAATATTTTTGCATCTGGCAAAAGGTAAGCTTTTCACGTCATCATTGATACCGACTCATTGTTCATACTTCTTTGTTCGTTATCTGGTACTAGCAATTTTCAAGGTGAAATAACTTGTTTAGAGACAATTTCACTTATTTGGGTTTTCTGGTGATTCTATTTAAGGACTTACATAGTAAAAATGACTAAGAGCTTAGCTTCTCCTATGTGTTTACATTATGACGTCATGTAAACAGGCCTAATCACATTCCTAAAATAATATAAACAATCCTCTCCCTTTTTTTCTGGTACCTTTTAGCATATGCGTACGACAGATTGTACGATAAATAGACTGTATATTTATATGGTAACAATTTAAAGCATACTAATCGTTCTTTGTGAATGAAAATTACAGAGCCGGCGATTTGCAACTGACTGCTGGTAGAAATGCGATGTTTAATAAAATAAGCAATCAAAAAAAATCTGTATCATCAAGAAAATTCACATCGCTCTCAGAGATAGCTGTACCCGGATTCAATCCAGAGTTTGGTGAATTCGATACAGTAGGAATTGTGTCGTCGGTTGGAAACGCACCTCACGTAAGTTACCTGTTGTAATAAAAGAAGAAAATTACAAGACTAGCCGTTAGATAACAAAATCAATTGTCAACCTATCTGTCTAACAGGGTATGAAAAATTTCGAAACTGCCAATCTGTCGTATCCGGATCCTGACACGTCTACGTCATCGTACCTGTCGGTATTATTCTGGCAAGGTATGTCAAGTCATGGATACTCGGAGATCCTCTCCATAGGCTCTGTGGTATCGTGCAGTAATTTGGAATGGCGCCGCAGCAGTTCCTGGAGTATCCCAGTAGCTTACTGTACGGAGAGAACAGTTTTCACTAGAAATCCACGACAGAGTCATCTTCGTCAGCCGTTCGACGACCTGACCTCCCGCGTGAAGGTAATAACGAATTTTAATTGAAAGCTATCAACGACGTGGGGTTCAAAAATTCATAGTTACCTACCTGACAGAAGCGTCGCGACGCGCCTCATCATTATTCTGCACGAAGAACAATGTAACGGGGAGGCTGAGAAACATTATTGTTCCTCAGCAAGCTTAATAATCCGCAATTAGCTATCGCTCAAAACTCTCTACCTCTTGGTAGCCCATTAAGTGAATATTCGCGCGATTATTTTCATGAAACCGGTACCCACACGCGGTGAGAATGTCTACGCTTTCAAGAATTCAGAATACCAATCGCAGAGAAAATGAGGCTCGTTTGCTTGTGCAACAATTCTATTTCTTGATCTATGTTAGCTACGTTCAAATATACCATAGTACCCAGTGACCTGATTTTATTCTCAGGATCCCATGGCGTATGCAGCCACCTGTGCGTTGGAGATAGCCTCAGAGACGATGAAGAAATCTATCGGTACGAGAACTCCTGGACAAGGAACACCCAACAAGATGAATCAGGATGTTAAAAGGACTCCTGTATATAGTCCTAGAATAGCCATAGACAGTCCTAGTCCTTCTACGATAACACCTGTTAAATCCTCAGTAGCAAGGAGGTTAGAAAAACTTCAGTGGTACGGAGAACCACCGGAACTTTCACCTATGGTGATACATAATAGTTCCAGCAGGGTAGTCCAGGAGTTTCGACCTCCTGTACGCACTCCTGATAAGCCTTAAAAAGAAATGCTATATTTTTTATAATTCGTCTTGTAATATCCTGGTGAATCACGATGACGAACCAGTGACAAGAATTAACGTTGATTGTACGTAGTGATACTGTTACCATGGAATTTTTTTAAATTCTATTAAGAGCGTTGGACTTGTACGGAGTGAGTGTTGTTTAATGTCTATAAGAAAGATATGTATATTTTGTTTAAAGAAAGGAAAAAGAAAAACGAAAGCTATCCCGACTTTCAGTTAATCCTTTCCGTTCAAAAATATTTCAATTCATGGTTTATGAGTGCGACTCGTTACCTGTTGACCCACCTTACAGAGAACGGTGCACAACCTTAGCAAAACAGAATACCGTAACTCTCCAATGTTCAGTTACTTTTTTCATTTTGCCATTTTTTGTTTCTTCACTTTCATTTTCGAATTGTCTAACGGGCCTCGCGTTCGTGAGGATAATAAAGTGAAAATAGAAATTGCCCAGGCTTTATGAGTAAAACCTAGTAAATAAGTTGGACTCAATTTTGCTTAATAAAATTTTCCATAATTTGAAAGACTTAATTGGGTCTTTGAGATGACGTAGCATGAAGAAACCAGGTCAAATGTCTACTGCATGTAATATTAGGAGGGGAAAAAAAATATTTACATGAAAAATATTGATCTACTTTATTACTTGTGTCAGTTAAGCGATTACAAAATTGCTGCTGCTTATCTATCGGTGCCAGTGGCGTTAACCGAATAACTATAAGATAAGTTATAGAAAACTGGTGTCCCCTAAGAAGTGTCAAATTCTGTCTGAAACCAAGAACTGTTAATTGACAACTACGAATATGAATCCATGTAAAAGTGAATTTCTAACTAATATACCGTCGGCAACCCTGTCGAAACTGTAATCCAAAACCCGCTAGGTGATAAACAATTAGTCAGGTAGTGAAAAGGGTTTACAATTACTTAAGCATTTAGCAGTAGTATTGAGGTTGTAATTGAAGCGTCAGGATGCGCGTAGAAACTTGTCGGAAAAGAAAAGATACGCGAAGGGTGAGGTCAGGTCAGAACAGGTTCAAAGCAGGTAATAATCGTACAAGAATAAATCCTTTGGTCGGGTCATAATTGTAACCGCGTTCGCGCTCTTATTACTACCCCAACGTACTACCGCCGTTATGGTAGTCAATTGTGAAAAACGGTATAGCACGATTTACCATAGTCAGGTACGAATTTTCTACAGACTAATTATCCCCTCTGTTTGTTCTATTCCAACCGACAATAAGTACCCTTTTGAAACCCTAGCGCAAGGATGCTTGTGCTATTTCGTACTGGATACATTTTAGCACCCTGTTCTTCCGTCTCTCTCGTGCTTATGTTAAAAAGTAAAGACGCGACTATCGTCCCGCTCAGAAGAACCAAACCTGAAAGTGGTGGGGGATTCCGCGCATGCGCAGAATATCATAACAGAGCTGTTGGCCGAAGGCGCGAACTTGCTTCAGTTTAATAGCTGCCGGTACGCAGTGCACAGCTATCCTTCCGAGAGTAGTGTTTGGTCGCCTTGGCGATTATCTTTGCCATTTAAAACTGTCAATTTTTATTAACAATCGTGCTGTCGTCGTTTCCGCGTTTTTTAACGGATTTCTCGATACTTCGAATCGTATGCGTGGTAACAGTGAATTCGTAGGATATACTGAAGACAGTGTCAGTGTCCATCCTTACGTGTGAGGAAACGTGCAATGAGAATCGTTCTTTCTTCAAAACCTGTAGGATTTTCTCACGCCTAAATCTCGTCCCGTTCATCGGGACGTATGGTGATCACGACGATGGACGACATACCGAAGATTCAATTTGCTCTGGGAAGTGAAGCTTCACCTGGACACTTCTTCGAGAGTACTTTTGCCAGGTCCTTTGTCAATAGTTATCGTGACACTAAATCACTCGATTTTGGATACGATGATCATGGAACCATCATAGAGGAAGTTGAGAGCATCTTTAACGATACCAAGAACAACAACAACTTTTATTCCTTGAATGGTTTTCAGAACGGAAATGATAACGCTAAGATATGGTTAGCTGAGGACGAGGTGAGTCTGATTAATAATATGATAGTTGTATGCTTTAGTAATAATCTGATTGATACATTTTTATATCCTGAATTAAATTATAAATCTTAATTATTATTGGAGACTAAATAATTTTGCTGTAGTACGAAATCTTCAGTGTGTACAAGTTGGTATAAAACTGTGGAAAATGTTAAGAGTTTTCGAAAATTGCATTCTATAGGAACATTTTGAAATACATTATCAAATGACTGTACGCTAAGTTATTTAGAATTTCGCAAGAAACATTTAAATACAATAAACGGAGATGTGCCGATGATTTTGCCCATTGTGCACTCCGTAATTTCGCAAACTCATTTGTCGAATATGATGGAGGGAAAATGATTCCTTCAAAGCCGAATGAAAAGACATTTAACCTACATTGTATACCAATTGTTCTGTTACAGATAAAGTTGCAACGAACTTCCGAAAGCAGCGAATTGGAGGAACTGCGCAAGGTGAGTTAGAATAAAAATGTATATTTAGAAAGTCTCGGCCGTCCAGCCAATATTTAAAATTAAATACCGTTTATCATACGTCGACGTTTTGGGGTAACGGTTAAAAATGTCGTCAAGATCAACCAAAAATATTCCTCGGCAATTCATATTTACATATCCGGATATTCCTGTACGCGAATTTTCAAGCGTATCCGATACACTGGTTGTTCATCATATAACTGTATAGTAATATGTACTATACCATAACTAGAAAATTAATATACTTCTTCCTCGTAGTAGTCGCTGTGATAACAGTTATCGGTAGTCCAACTTCTTCGATATCTTCTTTCGTGTAATAGAGAAAACGATATCCAGGATATACGATTACTCTGCGGCCATTTTTACACAGAAATATATATATACACACTATATATTAAATCCTTGAATAGTATATTACTAGACTATACTATAGCACTCAGGCAAACTTTTATAGCCCAAGAGAGTCCTGCAGGTATTATGTAATTAATTTTAGTATACAAAAGCATACATAAGTCCAATTAAATAACCAATATACAGGATGTATTCGAAAGTATAGAAGCAAAGGATCATAGTTTTATAAAGGGTTGTTAAATTGATAAATAAATTTTTCAAATTCACCACGAACACGATAAAAGAAGAAACTCGAACACCACGTTTGATTACTCGCCGTGGCGCAATTTGACTTCGTTACCGGAAGTCAAGTAGAACTACAACGGAAGCGACAGGAAATAAAAAAAGGCTGTCTTTATGATTTCTGACCAAAGGGTAAATTTCCCATGATGATACAACGATGCCCTCGGGCTTCCTCACTCACGAACAAAGAACTTCTTATGGCAGAGAGTGCAATTATTTATTCAGGAGGTAACTGACCACGTTTCCGTTTCTTCTTCTTTTTTCTTCTCTCTTCTTATTTCGACTCGCGCCGCAAAGACCTTCCGAGGAGAACAAAACCGAAGTGAAGCACCTCTTCTTAAATTCCATTTATGATACTTCGCTTCCGTAAAATTGTACCAGCTGTGCTGTCCAGCCGGCCCAAGAAACTTTTAAGGCTCGTTCACACCGTCCATCGTTAACGGCAACGATTCAAATCAGTTATAAATCACGGCTACAGAAATGACTAACATTTACAGAAATTCTATCAGGTAAATTTTTCAAAACACGCTTAACCTCAAATTATATAAAATTTGCATGAGTCATACATCGACTATATCTGTATCTAGGATACGTACTATACACGTCCAGCATAGTTTTGTCGAGCGGAAGTTCGCATCAGCCCCTCCCGTAATTATTATCGGCTGGCCGAGCGAATGAAATCCTCACGGTACACACGTGGAGGATACATACATAAGGGCGTTCCTTAGGTTACACACTGTAAAATCCATCCAGGATGCAGGCATAGGGGTTGTCCACAAGATAAAATTCACCCTTGATTTTCAACTTCCTCAAGATAAAATACCGTTTCTATATAATCCTTATGCTTCGTCTACACTGCAGTGTTTTCTGACACTGACAATTGTATGTATATAAACATAAGCTACTGCTCATCCCTGTTTATAATCTCGGCACGCATTCTAGAACAATTGTGCGTTTGGTATAAAACTCGCGTGTCCCAAGAAAAACGTGTAAGCGCCACAGTGCACGTGGTCGACGCGTCCCTATGAAACAAAAGGATTTTCTCCACGCTTAAAGTGTATACCGACGTTAAATCAGCCATTGTGTTAGGTTCACGTGAGACTGTTAAAAGCACCAGGGGCGTAGACTAAAGGGGAGGAAAAGCGTGGCAAGAGAGTATATCCAAAGGGTTCTGGTAAAAGGGTTTGCACGTTTTCACCCCCTTTTTCACTCGATTAACACACCTGCTCGATAATCGCACGCACTAACCCCTACGCACAAACGTCCCCTTTGTTATTATTTTTATTCAATGCTATCTCGGGAATCTGCTACGACTTACGCGAAGTGCACGCGTCGTTTACCGTTAGTGGAATTTATTGGGTACGTTTTATCATTCTTTTTTTTCCATCTTACTTTCCAAAATTATCCCCGCCGGACTATTTCGGAAATTGATGCGCTTTTCCTCTACTAAAGACGATTGGCTTCCGTCTTGGAATTTCACGCGCGAGGATCTCGACACTATAAGGAATTGCTTGCTTCGCTGGGATTGGTCGTAAGCTCACCCTCGTTGCTCCCGAGGGATGCGTTAGGGGTAAGATGTCTAGAGGCGAAAGTTCACCACCCTCTTCTTGCCGTACGCATACGCAACCGAGAGGGAAAGGGCAATAAGACGTGCTTGCAGCGGAGCAAGCGAATTGCTGCTTTTTACTACCCTCTTACTTGCATCATCCCCCTTACGACCGCGTCGGCATTGCGGCTAGACGGCTTTCTATAAAGTAGGATAATAAATCCTGACTTGGAAACTGCGCCTGGGAGCTTTTGGAATTTAGTGGACGACAGTAGCAATGGCGGTACCCGGTACTATCTTGTTGGAGACTTGCACGGGGAAAAGTTAGACTCGAGAAACTCATAGGGGTGGTTTTTTCTTTCGCGGATGTAGATACATCCCGCGTATGGGATTACTGAACAAACTAGGGAAAATTTGGGGATGATTATTTACCCGAAAATTATCCCACGCCCTTACCCAAGGGTTTCTCAGTGCACTTCCTGCCATTACATACTATGGCAAAGTAGTTCGCACGTAACTGCCAAATATCAAGCCCCACTGTACTACGTCAGCAATTTGTCACTCTGGCACAGGTCCATTGTAGTCTGTCGCGCATTTTCGAAAAGCTCTCGCCATCTTCCTCCTCCTGTATTCTCGGAGTTCACTGTTCCTTATACACGGTGGCGAATTTTCATACGGTCTATCAAAGCGCGAACTTTCTGGAAATTGTTTTACACGAGATTGGCGCGGTCGAGAATCCTAATGCGATTATTCCAAGTTAATCGTTGGAGAGAAGCTTCGCTATTGTTATTATTTTTTTTCAGGCTACCAATGCCAATGACTCGTTCTCTACTGTGCCATAAATATTCAAGGTTCTTGGGACTTTGAATTCTGGTAGAACGAGTGAAAAAAATTTTCGAGCTTTTTCACTGTTTTTTTTCGCGTTTTAATTAAGCGCGTATTCGGATTGCGTGGAAGGGGTAGAAAACGGAATTGCTGAGAGAGTCAGATGGAGGGTGGTATGATAAAAAAATCAAGAGAAACGTAATACGCCCGGTTTCAATATTAAATCGTAATACCGAATATCAAGTTCAGAGAACAATGCTCGCTAAATGAATTATAATATAATCCAGCGTTTCTGCAAGGGATGATTGGTTTGTCTGGAAACTGCGTTAAAATTGCATCCCTCTCGTATACCGGGCGACTGTAGTTACCATAGAGAGTCGGCGACTGGCAATTTCACCGGAAAGGGTGCAGACTGGAGATTAATCCGTAAAAAGTGCAAATTCACGCGCTCGTGCGAATTTCTGTCGCGCTCTCGTTTCATTTTGTTTATTTGCCGCCGAGGAAGAGAAGAACAAAACGAACGCTCTCAAGGCTTATTCGCATGAATACGCGAAACTGCGTGTAAACCGCCTCGAGGAATGATTAACGACGTAATTGGATGAACGTAGGTAGCCTCGGCTACTTCGAAAGTCAATTCATGCAGATTTGACGTGAAATGATCGTTAGGGATCGCGACGGGCGACATCTTTATCCGGCTGTTACGTGTACGAGACACTTTAAAATATATCGCGCATAGAAATGGGACTTAGTCATGCTCACTTGAAATAAGTCACTGTCCTATTAAGATCGTAGAGCTTTCATTACACGGGACAGGTGTGGCTGACTTTAAATAACGCCGATAATCGTTACTCCAGTTTTACCGCCATCTTTGTTTACAAATTTACTTCAATTCCCTTCGATCCTTTCTGGAATGTACCTTCCCGAATGTAACGTAAACACGCGCTCGAATGCATTCTATAAAAATAGTATCTCTCCTATGGTGTCTTTCGGGGTTTACGCAAAGGTTAATTTTACAGCGTGCTTCGGCCTCTCGTCACCCGCACTTACGTCAGAATTCCTTTTATCGTTTTTCAACGCCATAAATTATGGTCTGTAAAAGAAAATTAGTGGTCCATACCCATGAGAGATACTGGTAATTTTTTGGTGTAAATTAAAAAAACGTAAATTAAAAAAAAAAGCGGATTTAAGCAACAATATCAGGAGGAGGAGGAGTGATTGTCGTTCACGTGAATACCAAAGTCAATATCCTATCACGTGGTCAAGGTCGCATATGGAATCCGTTAGAGATCAGGGGAAGACCTTACGGTAATACCTGCACCCAGGTGTCCGTGCTGATCTCAGCAGATGCTGCGCGGGACCAGCTGACTGGCAGCTGCGAGTTGGACCTTTAAAGAACCAGAAAGGAAACAAACGAAGAAAGAGAAACGAATTCTATACCATGTTATATGCAATGCACGTAGACGGTATAAAATTGCAACGACAACTTTCCTGAGAATGCGCCTTGAACGACTTCGTTCCGACGGCTGGCATTCCTTGGTGCGAGGAATAACGATCTACGCGTCACAGAAGAAAGTGCAGCCTCTAACGTCAATATTTATAATGACGCTGTGGAAGCTGTGCTGCAAGACCGATTATCCTAGTTCAAATTTCCCGCCTAGATAAATTTTAATTGTTCACAGTACCCGCAACGCGACGTCTTCGTATGAGTTAACCACGAAAACCTGTGACGACATTTTCAAAGTTCGCGCCATAAATTACCCAGAGTACCGTACGGTATAATATCTTGTCATAGCGATTGCACGAAAGGAAAGGATCCTCCCAATGTCCTGACGTCAATCACGAAATCCTTGTATGTATATCAGATGAAAAAAATCGTGCTGAGGTTAAAAAGCGTGGCCGCCATTACCATGGATATATTGATATATCCTGACCTTGGTACGACCTTACATTCTTTACATACGTTCCGTATGTATTACCACTGTTTATATATTCACTGGAGAATTTACCTTATACGCTCGTATATATCTATACATTGGAAATCTTAACATTGTTATTATCCTTGACTCGATTCACAGCTTTATGTAGAAAAATCATGATTTTGATATCTCATTGATTCACGATTTGATCATTGTTATATGGGTACACGTGGGTATTAATTTCTGCGAATTATCAGGCTCTAATTACAGCCTGACAATCTTCATGCTTGCTACCATACTTGTTCCTTGGCTGAATTAATTGCAACCACACTCTGCGACTCGGTTCAATGTACTCTTTGTACCTCCATTCGGTACCGTCTTTACTACCAGCATAGTCTATGTTTTATTATAGCAGCGTACATTGTGTATTTGGTAGAAGCACTGAGAACTGTGGAGTGAAGTAGGTCGCCATTATGCAAATAATCGATCGCAACGTCGACTCGATAGCTTCTTGTAGTTCTAAACGCTGTGATAGGCCTAGTGAAACCATACGCATAGAGGAAATGACGTTGATTGATCTTGACTGAATATTTTTGATGATTCGGCCGTGTAACGATATTGGATCGAATATTTGTTGTTTGATATGAAAATTACGACGGATCTATGTGCGTTGGACTTGACTGTGAATCATTATACGAAATTTGGGTCCGCTTGGTTAAGCACGGTTCAACGTTCTTTAATCGGAATTACCGGCGTGTTAAGATAGATTGTTGTCTGGGAGGAGGTGTCATTTTTATCTTGTTTATCTTTTTATTATTTTTTCTTACCTTTTTACCGGTTCTCGCCGGCACAGGGTCTTCTATTTTTCTTGCTTTTCTGTATTTCACGTAGCTTTGCTCTTTGCGATTCTTTATGTATTTCGATGTATCAATTTATAGTTGATCGAACGTTAATTGTAGGTTAGGTTTGATATATTTATCATGCGTGATATTAGATAATTAGCGTAATCGATAGCTGGTAGAATGATTGACAGATTATATAATTCTGTGAGTATTTCTTGACAGATTGATATTATTTTAATTTTTGATTAATGGGCAGTGGATTTATTCTGTCATTTTGTTGTGATTAGTAGAGTGACGTCACGGCGTATCTGCTTCGACAGTCTCGCTTGCAGGATTCCCGAATCCTTAGAAATTCGACAGGGACGGATATTGTTTCCTTCTGTCCCTGTAGATATTTGCGAGAACGAAGAGAGTGGGATCTTGAAAAAGATGTTTTATTTATCTTTCGCCTTTTCCACAGGGTCGTTCGTTTTCGTTAACGAGGTTGCGAATCCGGTTCGTCCCCTCTGCTACAGCGTCTTCCCTTTTTTATTAACTTTTGTTTTTATTATTAACATTAAACACCCGTCCTTCGGCAAGGATCGCTCTCGAGGATTCCCGCTTCGTTCCTTCGTTTAAAATTCCTTTGTCCTCGTACTCGTCTTCGCGACGTCACCACTCTCTCCTGGAAGAACGTCGGTAATGATAAAATTGAATTTTTAAAAAATCATTTTTGTAACGATCCACTCTCCTAACCTTCTACGGGCCAACACATATGATTAGCCGTTACGCAAATAGAATCTTGTATTTCAAGAGTCGAGAATAGAAAGCCTTCGGTTCCTTTGAGTCTAATAATAATATTAAAAACAAAAAAATCTCAAAGAACAGTCCGACGAGAAAAATTTAAAGCAAAAACATCATCTGTTGTCGTACAATATAAATTTTTTGATTTTTTTAAACCTTTTTTTCCCCTTTTCATATAATCGGATGAAGCCCACCCATTTAGCAAAGGAACCACATGTCGCAATCGGACAGCCGGACGTGTCCGAGACTCGTAAAATCCTGAGTACACGTAAAGACTATTTACACGAAAGTCAATCTTCTTTTTCTCTGGGACAAAATCTCGCTCAGCAATCCTGTACATAGTTAAGCCAAGTTCTAAATCCACCACGTGCAAGGCAACGGGTGGAATTGTACCAGTTATCGTTGGTTATCGCTATACGACGATTACCTCAGCGCCATTATTCTTCCCTCCTTCTCACTCCATGTACCCACGTTGTTGTTCCACTCTGGTGATCCTGTCCCTTCCGGTTAGAACCCTGCGTGGAATAAATTCGTAGCGACTCCGACGCACGCATCGATTGTACGCGTTTACGTAGAAAATCGTTGCCACCGATTGTGTACGGTAGGGATTTGAAAATTTGAAAAAAAAGGCGGGAAAGCTCAGACCACCCTGATATGGGCCTAACGAATCCTTGGGCTTCTCGATACGCCCCTGTACGCCTCCTCGTCTAGCCAGACGCGACTGCGAGTACTTCCGACGCATTGTGAGTCAGCCTTCAGGCCGCTAGGCGTACGGAGAAATTTCACGATTCGAAATCTGACGTTAACGCGCACGCGAGACTTGCCACGAAACTTCGTTTCCATCGTGGCGTCTGTCACGCGGAAAATACGCACACATAGTCTCTATGAAACAAGACAGTTGGTATCCGTGCTCTGTGACACTGCTAGAGAAGGATCTTTTGCCGACTGCCATCGTCCGGTCTGGAAAGCAAAACCGTGAGTGGGACAGAGAGGCAGAGAAACGCAACGGAATAGAAAAAAGAAAAAGAGAAGTTACTAGAAAGAATTTCAAACGTTTACAAACTATTTTATTTTCCTTCGACGTGTCTCTATTCGAAGAACGGATTAAGAATAAACTCGGTACAGACGTATCTATGTATATACAGTGTGTACAGGACGTGTCTCTCCACTTAAATATACCAGTCATTAGGGAACGAAACGGTCTGTACACAGCAACTATATATATATCCATCAAAATTCTCCAAAATCAATCCCCCGTGCACAATTAGTGATAACTGACCCTTCCAATATTTTGAAAATAATATTCCCTGGTGCTTATATATATTTTTTTCATTCCTCCCTAGAAAATCAGTGTGTAAAATATTCCTAGGGAATTTTTTTTCAAATTTCATTTTCACCCAAGCCAAACCAGTAATCCTACGACTGCTTTTCGTCTCGTTTCCCAGTCTTTTGTTTTCGTATCGTTATACGGTCGGCTGTATACCCGGTGCAATAAAAACGTCTGCTCTAGGAAAATATTCCCAGCAATACTGGAAACCAAGTGAAAGCCCTCCCCCTTGACAATAGACAACGGCGCGGGCCACGATGCCGGGAGTATACGTGTGGAGAACACGCGAACGGTCGCACGCACGTTTTGTAACGTCGAGTCCGAAGGCAGGGCCGATTCACATGTGTATAATGACTCGCGACTCGCATCGTACCCGTGGAGGATGGTCATTATTCCAGAGTCGTGGACAACTAGGTAACTTCATGCCGCTCATTTCGCTTCTCGTTAATGAACAAACTATTAATCAAACGCTTCCGGTTTTGTCACGAGCTGCTCGATAGGTCGCGAACGTCCTGCAGCAATCTTTGGACAGTAACAAAATGGGGGACGGAAATTACCCGCGAGATTTTGAACAGCTGAAAAGAGAATACGAATACGAAAAATTCAAATTTCCCGCCATACACTCGTAACTACCGGAATCGTCGAATATCTTTTTTTTTTCCTTTATTTATCTGTTTTTCGTCTTTTTTCTTATCTTTCTCTCACAGTCTTTCCTTGTTTTGTCTTTTTCACGCTATCTCGAACATATACAGGGTACCTAACGCGATCGTACTAACGGTAATATACCCGGTGAACAAATTCGGGGAACAAAAGCCACTGGATGGTTGGTAACGGTTATTTAACCATGTATAGGTATAGTACTAATGTAACGTATGCATATATTTTTATTATCTTTGTACATACACGAGTATATACTAACCGATCTGTATTATGCTCCATTCACTGGCTTAATACCGCGTTTACACGAAGCAGTCGAAAGGATGATAATTCATTGCGATTACACGCTTAATTTTATGGGTTATATATATATTCCTTTAAAATCTATATGTATACGAGTGAACGAGTATATTTCTCTGTGTTATAAATTACCGAAAACCTATAGACTCGTCGGTGTTCTTTTATACAGTATAAACGAAAGAGTCGATCGACTTTGAAAATGCCTGTAGGCTTAATTTTATGGGTTACATATATATTCTTTTAAAATCTATATGTATACGAGTGAACGAGTATATTTCTCTGTGTTATAAATTACCGAATACCTATAGACTCGTCGGTGTTCTTTTATACAGTAAAAACGAAGAAGTCAATCGACTTTGAAAATGCCTGTAGGCTGCTCACAATCGGTAGTACCAAGTAACCCTTTCTCAAATAGACATTCATTGCGATCCTTCGATCTCTCTTATAACGTGGATCTTATTGGATGATCTTAAATCAGAGTTTACTTATATATATATAGTTATATTGGTAATACTGTCACCGTATGGAACGGAGAGAAAGGCTCAGCTGATATACGTATGAATCGTATCGGTAATCTGACGTGTCTCGTTTACTTTGACTTCTCTTTGTATGCAAACTCAAGAAAAGCCCACGGGATTCCACGAGAGCGTGGGAAAAGACTGGTATAACTGCTAAGGTAGCATATAGAGTACAGTCACACTTTTAGAATTCACGTCTAATCGCATTCAGACGCTCTTGCATATATATGCAAGTTAGTGTGTGTGTGTATATATATATTAACTCGTGTTTACTCGACGTCCAATTAGTCGAATGCAACAATCTCCTTAGTCAGGATACTCAGTACGGGAGGAATGGCGATGCATTGCAGTTGCATTGCTCCGAGTGCATATAGCGATAGCATCGATAAGGAGGATTTAATCTGGTTACCTAGTTTTTCTTGGGTGAGAAATTAGACGTGGATAACGCGTGACTGGGATAAGAGGATAGTATGTATATAGCAGTAAGAGAGAACTGAAAAAGTGAAGGAAACGAAAGAGAAAATAATGAAAAGTAAATTTAAAAAAAAATTGAAACTAGTCGAGTTTTGTGGACCGAATTAGATTTTACATTGGACCGACAGAGAATCTTCTTCTTGTTCTTCTTCTTTGTTTTCGTCGTGAAGGGGAGACTGAACTGTTAGGATTCCTGAAAAATTCAACGACCTGAATTAGCAGGTCGTGGCATAAATATCCTGGTATTTGTATAGCTCGAGAATTTACGTAATCACGTGCCTGAGGAAGATGGTCCATTATCTTCTTTTTTATTTTTCTCAGACCCCGTCATCCATACCGCTGCATCTCAATGTATTCGGGATGGAGCGAAAAAGTGTTTTGACCGTCTTTACGCTTTTGAAGACTATCGCCTCAGTGGCTGAGACTCTTCTGGCTGTGTTTGTTTAAAATTAAAAAGGCACCGGGCGTCGCGGCGCGTAAATATCTTCGGGAACGGCCGATGCACCCTGCAGCATCCGGCTCCCTTACGTAATCGTCACTATACACGCCCTGGCTTCACGGCTCGAGATGAATAGCTTATGGGAGCCCGAGTGACTTAGTTGATAGTCAAGGGATATGTGTGCCAATTCGTCTTAAGATTTTCAGACGCTGATTCATTCGACCTCTATGCAGAAAATTTCATCTCGTAACAATTATCCCGCATTTTATACAGACACGCTGCAGATTGAGAGTGATTTCATGGACCGGTTTGACTTCTGCGCCTTACTGAGTTGCGCAATTAATTGTCAAGAGTATCGCTCCTTATCTCCTCATCCGGCGAGTGAAGGTGCGAAATTGGATGCTGTATCGATGCACTGGACCAATATGGAGGTTTTGCCTCGAGGAGAATCGGGAGATGTAAATTTAATTGTACTCTCATTTTATCGCAGGGATGCTGCGCGCTTTAATTTCTCTTACTACAGTTTACACTATATAAATTTCAGCTCGTTGCATCCAGCATCTCTTATGTTAGATGTATGACTCAACTATTCGACCAGCATCTCGAATCGTCTGTACAGCCATCGTAAAATCACACGTTTCCTGCGTCCTATATTTAATCTCATAAGTTTCTGGACCACCCCATTATCGTGATCGTTTACAGATTTCATTACGACTGACTTTACGCTCCACTCCGATCTTCAATGTACAGGGTGTCCCATGAAAAGTGAAATAGCTATAAATAGAGTAAATCTGTCAATTTTATTGGTCACGTGGACCAACCACAACCAGAAGTATTTATGCATTTTTTTTTCTAAAAAATCTTTCTTTTTTTCCTGCTTATCTCGATTGTAGATATTTTCAAAATGCACACCGTCAGAATTTGGCGCGGCAATCGAGCGATTTTCGAAAATCGTGAAGAACGATCTAAACAAAACGTCTCCTGAGATACCACCGACCATTTTTTTTCGGTGGCTGCAATCGATTCATCCTTTTTCTTCGGCTCTTCGACAACAGCAATAAAAACGTATAAACACTTCTGATAGTATTTAGTCCACGTGTCAATAAAATTGACAGATTTACTCTATTTACAGCTACGTCACTTTTCCCATTTCCCTATATGCGTTTTAAAATAACAGCTGATCAGTTTCAGCAACTTCCCACGGGACACCCTGTATACACGGCGATCTCTGTATCCTGTGTTATACAGGAATTCACGGCTTATCTCTTTACCTAGCATAACCTTACTCTTCGTCTCAAAGCACAGACCCCGATTCTCACGGGAAAGATAACCTGGCCTCTCTTGATATTCAATATTAATATTCGCTGGACCGTGGGCCTCGAGATATGTTATTACATATGTAAACGTATACTAGGAGTTTACGGTCCTTCGCCTGTTGGAACAGAGGAGAAGGGGGGGGGGGGGTAGGGGGGGACCTTATAATTTTTGCAATACTCATTCAACAATTGCATCGGGACAGTAGCGGATTAATGTAATTTGAGATAATTAAAAATTTCAAAATCTTTAAATTTTATCTTTTTTCCCTTTTTTATTATAACCAGAATGGATGCTGCGTCTGATCTTCCTGTACGCGTGACTGCCTAGCTGCGACGTGTATTGATACTTTTAAAAACACGTATTAATTAGATGCACGTCACTCGTAAATTTCTGTCCGACGTAAAGATACGTCGGATGCGGTAAAATTATCCGACTTACGTCGCCACGTGCTTCGCTTTCCCGTTAGACGCATTCTTCGAGCTTTCTGACCCAGTTAGGTCATAGGTACGTCGTAGAGCCGATGAATAATTCGATATTGGAAATCGAGAGCGGATCAATCGGCTGGTGTCATTGATTAAGAATTTAAACTGAATGAAAGTAATTTGCTCGATTGAGTTTCTTATTCTTTTCTTTGTTCTTAAGAAATTCTACAATGACTATTGCCCGGGTGCGGTGAACTTTCGTCTGTTTTTCTTTTTTTTTTTTGAGGATTGGTAACTCCGTTTAATTCTAATATCATTCGACTAATGCCGACTGTACTGTTTAGCAGTAACGTTTTCTCACGCAATATGGTTGCGACAAAAGAATTAGTCGTAAAAAAAAAAACAATTAATTGTACCAGTAATTTCACGCTGTTTCGATCACTTTCCCCTAATATTTGTGTAGTGGTAGCTATCTTGAAGAAGTATATATATAGTTTCGATTTTTAATTAGGAGCAACCAAAAAGCTTAGGGCTCGTACACACGATCATCGATCCTATACGCTTTCCGTGGTTCCAGACAAATCATTCGCGTGCAGTGGATGCATTCAGAAGTGCATCGATGCTTAAGCACAGAGGGTGGTACGCTTCCGGTGTTATATGCGGAATGCTGATTGATTTCCGGCGCAGCTATCTATAATTCTTTTTTTTCAATGGATTATTACAGGCGCCGTCTGCTCGCTGTCGTGTGTCGTTGGTACCAACGTCTCGGTGCAGAAAAGTTTTTTTTTCTTATACAAAATGACATAAATCTCGTAATTTCTCATTCCTACTATAGCGCGTCTTTTCACCGGATGCGAATTACCATATTGTTAAGAAAAGCGTTTTTTTTCCCCACGTGTAAGATGCTCGGCCGTATAATATTGTTGTAAGAGATTTCGAAATACCCGCCAAGAATTAAAGTGGTACCTGCAAGACAGTCCCCGTACGTACGACACACAGAGGTACGTCAAAGTGTACCTTCACTGACAAAATTACGTCCCGTGTCCTTTTTATCCCCTCGCTGAGTAAGTTTCACCAAATCACAGGTTGACAAGAAAGTCTTCCGTCATTTCCCGTAATGTTAGGTACTTCCGGGTGTACAAGTATCTCCACTGGCACCCTGGTTGAACAACGGGAGTGGGCAGAGCCAGCGTCGGGACGCCTCAATCTCGTAATCCGCAACGAGAGAAAATGCGTGAAAATAAAAATACTTCAATTTTTGAATTTCCCGCGCGTCTTACTTCTCAGACAGCTGATACAATCTCTTCCATAGGTATAGAAAATGGCGTCGTACACTTTACCAAGGGATGTTTAACCCTGGAAAGTAAAAGCCATCGTCGTCCAACAGCGTCGGCCATTGCGATTGTACTCTGGCACGCTATGATCATTCCCGTGGAAGGTATACTCGGTAATTAGAGCGTTACCGGTACCGACTATAGGCAGACAGCCACGCGCCGGATCTTCATTAACGAGCGTAGGCCTATTTAACGCTTGACGTTCGCAGATCATACCAGGACGAAAAATCGGATCTTTGGACCTGGAAGATGCTGCGTCGACTGATCGGTACCGTTGAACCGTAAAGATCGGGGTAAGGGTACGAACGATATTTCGAAATTTCAAGGGGATAGAGGCGTCATGGGGCTAGCCTGTGATAGGAGAAAAAGATAAGCCAAGGCGTCGCGACGCTACTTATGAATGAGACTTGTACGTGGAAGTGATGCTATTTTTGACGAACTTCTCGCGGCGTTACTGGCACTTTGCGCCCAGTGCATTATTTTTATGCATTTAGTCGGAGGCAGTGTGTGCTGAAGATCTTTTATTTACTTTTTTTGTTGTTGTTACTTTAAAGTGTTTTGTATGGTATGATGATAGGGTAGAGTTGTTATATGCTAATAGTGCGCGTGTTAATGGACGGTTGGGTTAAGAGACTGTTTGGGTTGAGGAAAGGATTGAGTCATGAACGTTATTGATATTCCTTCGGTGTTCTTTAGTAGTACATCTCATTGTGTTCCCTTCGCTTCACGAAGTGGTATTTTTTCTATGAGTGTACTGAGTGATTCTCTTGTGGGATCCGAAGAGGGTATTCTAGGTGGATGTGGGTAGGGAAGGCGCTTGGAGAGTGACACGTGGTGAAAATGGCGAGATTAGAGGAGACGGCATTTGTTATTTGTCTCAGGAAATTCTGTATTAGACGTGATTAGGAATTTTACTAAATGGAATTTAGGCTTAGTGTAACCGCCGAGAAGTAGACAGTGCAGTGTGTAAGCTATTTGTAAAACGTTGCTGTGTGTATATATTATATATATATCAATTTTCCTAGGCTAGTGACAAATTGTCATAGCTCGTGTACACTCGATTAATCAGCTCCTAGTTACATTTCGAGGACTTTGTTACCGTTTCAATATTCCCCGCTGAGAATTCGCAGCGAGACGTTGGAAATTCATCGCGGTGTGAAGGACCGGGTAAACACGTGGACGTCGCGACGCCCGGCGCCTCCCGTCTACGAGCAGTATGCATGCATAACGCGTACACGAATGCGTAACGTGCACACGAGTCATAGTAAAAGGCCTTCTTGGCGCGAATAATTGTGTAATTAGCTCAGACACAAACCCATTTTCGATGTATCACGGTGTCTAGTAACTTTTTAGTTCTTTTTTCCTTTTTTTTTCAGTTTGATAAGAAGAATTGTGTCTCGTTTATGAAATTCCAGGTCAATTCCTAGTTTCCATTTGTCTCTAGTTTCAATTTTCAATGTTCGTCAGATCTAACCGTCTCACTCCGTTGAATCTCACGATCGACCTACCACTGGAAAAAAGTGCCGCGGCACTCGGAGCCACGGCTGTGGTAGAAAAAACGTGAAAAAAAAAGAAATGCCACCACGTGGAATTCCAAAAAGATTAAGACGATCTCGAGCAAAACATAGTCTGCAACTGCAGGGTCGCTCCCATTGCGCTGGAATGCACTAAAAATATATTCGGCGTCGCGACGCCGTCCGTTCTACCTCCTTGGGCATTTGGGTAGCATCATCCTCTTACACGAATCCCTCGAGCTAAACACCTGTTGTTTCCTGAATTCGTAAAATCGCACGCGCAATGCACGCGATGACAATTTCGCAGCCCACAGGGTGCATCAGCTTTTCGTATACTTTTTCTTGCTCGACTTCCGCTTGGAAATACTTGTCCTTTGTTCACTCGCCGGTCTGGTCAGATACATACGTCGTGGCAGTGAAAGAAGTCAATGAAGAAAAAGGCGCACCCGCAATCCTACGTACGCGGCATGTACGACAGAATGGATATGCAATTACCGACCGAGTATTGTCGTACGTGACTTTATTTTCGAGTTCCGATCCCGACTGTCTTATTCGTCTCAGGGACCAGTTTCTTTTTTTTAAGCATTCAGGTATTCTTCATTCTTTTATTTACTCATTGAGACACTTTTTACGAATGGCCCATCTCGATGGCTCTGACTCGTTTTTGGGGTTAATAACTAGTTCACTGGTACGTACCGGTGCTCGGATCCTCACCGTTTATGGTCTTCGCCTCGCAGTCGTTTTCTCACCGGCTTTTTCAAACGGTAACCAACATTTTTTTTTTCCCACCTCCTCTTCAAGGTGAACGCTCCTGCATCCTCCCTACTCCCTACTCCTTAACCCTCTGCGATACTATTGTCAGAAATTCAAGCGTTACCTCACGTCGTCCTACCTTAAATACGCCGAGTGTACTAATTACCCTGGAACCGATGTCTCCCTGCTGCTTCTTTGTCCGTTACGTCAGTTGGCGGGAATTTTGAATTACTCGGCACAAGGATAGCGCGTTTTTCGTAGTAAAACTTTCGTCACCGGGTATTATGTTATTTTCCTGGTGTAACAAGCTAGAATTTCCACAGTTACTACGAAAACTGTTGAACAAGTGTGGCAACAGTATGGCCGACTCTTCTTGTATATAGATATAATGGTACACGGGCATCGCGCTGCAGCGGTAAGAAAAGTAAGTAACTCTCGTTGCGCAAAATGGCGAAATTAGGTGCAACTCTCGGTATAGAAATTCAATCCGTGAAAACGGATCGATTGTCCCTTCATTTCTGAACGGTGTCTCTGACCCAGTTTACGTCTTTGGTGAATTCGCTTCCTTGGCCACGGTATAGTCTTACTGTACTTCGAGAGCGTCGATGGTCGCCATTTCTGTTTCTGATTTACTCACGGTAATTCTTGGGTAAAATTTCTTGTCGATCCCTTCACGTCCGCGGCCATGATCACCGATCACTGCGAAGATCAATTGAAGTATTGCAGACAGGTAAGACCGCATTCTAGTACGTTATGCATAAATCTAATGGATCCAATAAGTCATTGCAATTTTGATCTTGGATCAGGATAATCCCATGATAAATGGATCCGGTCACGGATGTCATTTTAAAGATCATTGAATATTCAGGGATCGACGATTTCACGATCCTTCGAGTACCTACTGGTACTTTATATAATTAAGTCTTGATTGGATCGAGAGAAATGAAAAATTCGCAAGTGAAAGTAAAAGCGCAAGGTTTTCGCGTGGGCGTACCAAGGAAGAACCTGCTTCTGCTTGAAGCTTCTCTCTTTATCTTTTTGTTTCTCTTTTTTTTTTCATACAACTCAAGATCCCAATCCCCATGGAGATTGGAATGCCACTCGTCCAAGGCGTGACTCAGTATCAAGCCCGCGAACTTTGAAATTCAATGAGCGAATCCAATCCGGCTATAATGCAGGTGCATTCGTATGGTTATGCAGGTGCGATGCGTATCTAACGAAACTATAACGAGCGTCTACGAAATCGAAGAAAGTGTGAAATTGACGTACCAACCTAACGTCCTCTCTCTGGCATCCACGAGTAAAATTCCCTAGTCATTTGTAAAACTTTCCAAGTCGATAATACTTTCGCGGTTTTTTTTTTCAAAAATGTCTCAATTTGATAAACGTCCATTTTTTTTTACTGTGAAAATCAGTAAATTCAATAATACCTAGATATATCTAATCGATCATCATTCAATACCCGAATTATTTGCGTTCTCAATATCCTTGATCGATTCCATCCTAAAATCTGATTTGATCCAGACTTTCGAAACCGCGCAAGATCCACTCGTATCCAAGATCCGACGGCTAACGAGTAGTAGTCGGCGATACTTTTTCACCTTGGAAACCCGTTCGACCTTTTTAGTCGCTGTTATGAGAATAACGTGGGGCACAGAGACAGTGGTTAGGGACCGTAAGAAAAAGGCAGCGGTAGAGCGACAAGAAAATAAGGAAAGCGCTAGCAGCAGCAGCCGCCAATAATGAAGGATCACGCTTCTCGTTGTGATCTATTCGCTTTGATCTATAACGCAGTAAAGGATTACCATCGATCCTCGATATATCGATCGCGTGATCGCGCCCTCGATATCTGGAGCAGTCTATTATAAACGAAGGAAACGTGCCAGACCGCGGAATTCTCGAACCGGAAAAGAACCCCAGGACGATCACCGTTGGCCCGTGACGACGACGTCGCGCGTCCTGAAAATACGCCCGAATTGCGAATACCGTTTTTCCAATCACGTCACGGCTATCTGACGACACGGTACATACGTACACTTTAGTTAAGCACCATTGGACAACACGGTAAAAATGTGGCGTCATCGCCCGAGATGAATAATATACGTCCCCGTCTAGCATTATTTTGTGGATTTGATCGAACATATATGTCTGTCCTTCTCTTACGCGCGTAAATCGCCATAAGTCCGTCTCTCTCGCACTCGCAGCAGGTATAGGAAATCACTCAAATCTAAGGCACAGCCCTTCATCGTTTTATTCACACGTGAATTTGCATTCTGAGAAATTTTACACGAAAATTCGTTGATTCTACGTCATAATTTTTCTTTGTAAATTATCCTCGATCGAGAGGTGCTATGTTAATTCTTTTTTTTTGTGCGCTTAAGAACCGTTCTCTACTCTGTATACACTGTACTGTGTATAAGTTTAGCGTATCATTCAGGATATAATGATCGATACCCAGTGTGTACAATGCTAAAAGGATGTTACCGGTTACAGGAGAATTCGGTCTGTTACACACGATACTGTTTTTACGTATGCTTGGCTGATCCAGTGCCGTATAGATGTATGAAGTATTAAGGAGCGTAGTAAAAAGATTTTTAAAAAATAAATAAAATGCACCAGCCATTAATACTTCTGAGAAGACTTAGTTTTCCGTCACTCCTGGGTAGGATTCCTGACCTAAGAGCGTGGGCAAAATTACAAGGCACCTGAAGCTCTCCAAGGATCACGAGGATTTAATTAAACGCGCCTACCCGGGCCCAAGCGTTACGCCTTGTTTCTATGGCGGAGCGAACAAGTACGATCAAGGACACGATTGGCCGCCATTTTTTTTTTTTAACGAGTCCTCCCTGCATCGCCTGTCGCGCCACTTGGGAATATTCTTTATCGCGAAGATCTTACGCTTTACTTTCGAGATTTATGTCGTCCGGCAAACCTCGACGATTTCTTCCCAAGTATATTTATTTTTTGTCGTTTCGTGGATTACGGACTAATTTAATTCGGGTGGTTGCTGGGGGGGGTTTTTTTCTTTTATTTTTCTTTTCGGAAATTGACTTTGACTTCAGTCGTTACTCTTACGCAGGATATGACGGTTCAGTGAGTGTGTTCCCCGAGCGAATTCACTGAACGGGGGGACACAGTTAAATACTCGGTCACGTGGTTTTAGTTTTTAGGGTAAAAAACAATTAAATCGAATACTCTTGGACTATCTTTCATATTTTATGGTCGAAAACTATGCACTCGTCAGCCATCGACTTTTATTCCGCATCTTCTCTCCGTCGCGTTGCTATCTTTTTGCGGTATACCTGAATAAAGAAATACTGAATAATTCAGGTAGTGACCGTACCGAGTGACGTCACGATAATATTCAGCCGGTGGACGGTTCAGGCTGAGCGACCATGCGGAACCCCATCCGCTTAGAGCGACGGCAGGGAATTTCTACGGAAAGCTGAAAACTTCGATAACGCCGCTCTTGGGTATCCCTGAAAAATTCTCACGCACTGGTGTATGGCTAGCCGACGTCGAGTAAACGGGTACAGTCTGCCAAAAAAAAATTAATTCCGTTTAGAGGTCGTAGGAAGAAGAAACGAGCCAACGCGGTGGTTTGGGTACTTAAATAATAACTAATTACTGAAAAAACATACGAAATGATCTAGGGACTTTTATAGCGGTATTATTAAATCGCTTGTAAAAAAAATACAATACCAGTCTATTTCGTCATGGCTGACACAACCTAACCTGACCTGCTATCATCCTCAGCTCATCGCCGGATATCTCGCAACTCGCTTGTTCCTCTTCGTCCGTCCGACCCTTTCTCGCCATTGTATGGAAATACTCCAGCCGAACTGGAGTGCCGGTGGAGTATTTACGATAAACGTGAAAATTCATACGGCAAGAGGAGAAGGGTGGGGGTAATTTATTATACGGCATATAGTACTATCCGTATGTGACGTATATGAAAGACGAATGACTAATTCATTTGGTAAGAACGTAAGAGGATATCTTCATATGCTGGACGAATTAAGAGGCTGAAAATAAGCCGGAACTTGGAATCTCTAGGTTTCCCATGAAATTACAGTGCACGAGGAAGGTCACAGTGGTACTTAAGGATGATAGCGTCAACGACCAGATTTCTTTGTTATTTCCTTAATTTTACTGGTAATGACGATTTTTTTTAATGATCTTGACAAATTTTCGTTTCGTACGACGGAAAGTAGATTGGATTCCAAGTCGCCATGATGGGTAACAGGTGAAAGGTCACTGCTCGTTCTACGGGCTTTGATAGTTTTACATAGCATTTTTACTTGGGAGTAAAATATTTATGTATAGTACAAGTGAAATAATAAGCAATGGACCAAGGAGGCTGTGGAATAGATCTCTCGTAGGGAGTAATTGACTGCACCGTGAAATTACAGTGGAATAACGCGAGACCGCAGAATGGTCCCTCCTTTGTACCGTGGACGACGTCATTCGGCCATTTTGTGAAATGGAAAATGCATTCACCATCTACCCGACGGAGATCCTTGCAGACTTCACGTGAGAAAGTGCCGGCTGAGGATAGCGCAGAGGTCATATTCGCATGGGTCTACCTGGGTAGACGTGGATTACGTAATAGGAACGTGAAATTAGCAGCAGTCGTAAATTTCAATGGGACCGTAGCTTGTAGCGGGCATTAATCGATTAGAGTTATCGAGATATGGTGGTACGAGCGAGATTAACTCGAGTGGAGATAAAGGATGTCTTGAGATCCAGAAAGAGAGTTTATGTAATAAATTTTCTTTTCTTTTTTTTGTGTTTCAGCAATGCCAGGCACTCACGAAGGAGAACAAACGTCTGCACAATTGTTTAACCTCGAACGAAGTTCCCCACGTTCGATTGGTAGATAACGTCTGTCTGCAGAATCAAGTGGACATGCTTCAGTGGCGAGTTAATCAGGTAAGAAATTTAGATAAGAATTTTGCTAAATTTTCGGCGCCGTAGCCATTGGTAATACTTAAGTATGAGATTGATGATTTTTTTTTTAAATTGAACGTTTATTGAAAATTTTATTATATCATTAAAATCTTTTCTATTTCTGTCGTTTCAGATGGAAATCAATCGACAGATGTATAGATCACTTTTGGATCAAGTACTACGCTTCCTGGACAGAACGCGCAAGAGCCTTGACATTCTTCACGAGAAGAACAACCCCAAGGGCAAGAATTCACGCGTGCCACGTAGTCGCAGCGTGCATGCCGTGCACGCTGAAGCATCAGGAACTCGTGCGACCTCATCGTCGCTGATCGATGATTCCAGTTTCACGAGGGCTAAGTCAGTGACGCAGATAGCGCCGTCTAATACTGGTACCAGGGATTTTACCTGGTCCGTCCTCAGAAGGAATGATCCGGCTCACTGTACGCCTCCACGTGGAAAGCCACCACAGGATGCGAGCAAGTCTCACGAAGGAATTGCGTACCGTAGACCTAAGCAGCTTGAACTGAATCCTGACGATGTGCCACCGGAGAAGCTGTCCCAGGAAGCCTTTCGGCTGATGAGAACCGTGCAGTCTCTACTTGCTGTCAAGGAACCTGACCTAGCGCGCGTTCCACATTCTGAAGATAACGCGTTCCCGTCACCGGTCGAACAGGATATGACGTCACAGGCTAACTTCGCTAACAACAGATCAAGCCAGGATTCTCCCTTCAATGGCAGCGAACGCGGAAGTTCTGGAACGGAGTCAGTATCCGACAGAGCCTTCTGCAGGAAGGACGGTACCACTCCATTGCCCAGTATGCTACCAGGTGCTAGAAGATCACTGGATGCGACCTCCTTGAATTCAGGAAGCAGTAAGACCACGGAAACCACTGAAGAGGATGACCCTCATACCTTGACTTTGAACCAGGCAGACTTCACGGGGATTCCTACTTCGACGCCGATTCATCGTAAAAAAAGTAAGGACGTCAATATCCGACCTAAGCCTACGACTAGTGCGAGCAGTGCCGAGGATGAGAGCGGATTCTCATCGATAAGCTCTTCCTATCAGGAGGTAGGACTTCCTGGAGCGTCGACGCCGATAAAGGGCTGTCATACGGAAGTTGGACTTCCGGAAGTTCCCTTGGATAAGATCCGTCATCGTCGATGGACCTCGACTCCTGCTGAGATGGCGTACCTCAACAAGAATCACAATGCTACTTTCACCGCCACCCAGGGTACCACGGAATCCCTCAGGGTTCTCTGGGTCTAGTGATATATTAATAGACTACTGAATATCTCGGGGATGAATGTGTACATAATATATGATCCCGGTTAAGCATTTACACGCGACAGTGCAAAAGTGTTGTCTGCATGATGTTTCCACTTTAATTGGCTCCAATGACTCTTTATCGATCTAAGGTTTAAAAAAAAGGCAGAAAAAGTAAAAAAAAATTAATACGAATATAATAGTAAACTCTCGCGATTATTTAACCGTGATGCTCGCCATCGTCGCTACTTGTAATGTAATTGATTAAGCGTAATTATCAAATCAAAATTCTCTTAGTAAAACCGTATCCCAAATGAGGACAATGCATATTTTGCTGTCGCTTTTTCGCTTCTCGCGCCAAGTTTGTAAATACAGTTTTAAAAAAATGAGATGTGCCCGAGACACGAAGAATGCTATCACAGTTCTTCGCGTACTATTATTATTGCTATGTTCCCCAAAACGTGGGGCTGACCTCTACGAGAGAAAACCAAGGACAAACTAAAGTTATATCTAGCGGATTAATTTCATCCATGAATTTTCAAGCGTGTAATTCTTAGTAGATAAAAAGAAAACCGACTTATCCCCCACCCCTAAGTTATTTGCCAGATTTTAGCGTAGATCCAACTTTCCCCAATTCTCCCCCCTCTCCCCCTCCCCCAGCTGAATCTCCTCGTCATTGTCACGCGAAAGTGGCCACGTGGACCATGCGCAGAAGTCCGCCATTTGTCGTAGATGTTTTGTACACTAGTTATCTCAAGATATCATTAAATCTTAGCAATAAAAGAACAATTGCGTGAACCCGCGAAAATACGAACAAACTATTTGCGAATGGCGTAGTGGTGCTGAATAATTATTCTGCTGGATACGTGATGTTCTTCTTTTTTGTATTATACCCAGTATCACGTATTTCATGCTAGCGCGAAGTGCACGTAACTGTAAAAAGTCATCGGTAAGCCCATGAGAGTGAGAGAGAGAGGGAGAGAAGAAAAAAGAGAAAGGAATTTTCTCGGATGATTAAATACTGAAATAAGGGCAATGTCTTAGCGTCATCCATACTTGTGTCGATAAACATTGATAAGGGGGATAACAGTGATAAATCGGTCATTAAGATTGTCATAATGAAATTTATAAAGATCAAAGAAGAGTATCATTGTTATCCCTTTTTTTTTAGTTGCGACAGTACACGAGGATAAAAAAATAAGAGAAGCGTCCTTATTAACATCTTAATACGCTCCACGTTCGGCCAAAGCATATCTGTATGAATGATGTATTTTGATTAAAAGAAATTAATCCCATAATATATTGGGATTAAGTGTAACTTGTGCTTCTGTCGGACGTCCTCCGTCGCGATGGTCTCAGTGACGACAACGTCGTATTTTGTAATACTTAAAATTGACATAGTTTCGATAAAACTTCATTGTCATACGATATAACTCTGTATGTTTGTTAAACGCAAAGTTGTCACTATCGATTACAACCGCTATTAGTCGAATGAAAGTATTATACAAATCATACAATGTTTATTCATTCACTCGTGCCTCCAATGGTCCACAAGCCTTTCCTTCATATCAAATAAAATGCCCAAGATACTGGTCGCGTTAAACCAAGAGAGAAAAACATGAAAAAGATAACCGTACCTTGATACACTCAAACAATCAGTTACGATAACGATAAGCCTTATCCGCAGTATCCACTCTGAAGATCTCTTGAAACCAAGTAAACGTCTCTGTATACCTGGTTGCAGCTTCTTTAACCCGTAAAGAGCGGGTTACCAACTGGTGCAACGGTAGTTGATAGAAGAAACGCACAGAGTGCGCTGAACGAATAACAGAGATGCGCGCGCATCCCGATAAGAAAGCACATACCAGAAAGAAGGAGGAGTCGTTATCAGTGCCGGCGGCGAGTTCACTCGATGACGAGTCGGTGCGTGAGTCGGCCAGGAGATTGCGCCACCAGCCGAGCCACTTTTAGATTGATTTTCAAGAGCACCGAGAGCGCTCCGTGTTATTTTAATGTGCTACAGTGGGCTGTGGGTGACTTAAGCAATAGTGAGGTTCGGTGCGTGCCTCTCCCTCCCGGCGAGCGGAATTTGTCACAGAAACTTCGTGCTTCGGGGACAGCAGTGTTCGTGGCGCAGTGCGTGAAATGAGTGAGAAGGACCGTTCGTCTCCCATCCTCGTAGAAAACAGCTTAAAATCGCTCCTCGACCAGCCCAGTATTTTTCCGCTGATCGGTGAGTACGAAGCATCGTGCCAGTGCGAATGACTATCATCGTGCCATGATTAAAACGCGTTGTTCATTACGATTCACGGTTTCCCGATGATCCTCGATAACTCCTCGTCAATGTACATCTCAAGCAGAATACGCACAGTAGGATTTTATCGTTCGAACGACTACCGAACCCCGCGCATTGCGGACCAATTGCTACCCCAGCGCTGACTGGCGGCAGCTTTACGTGACGAGTTTGCCATTCTTTCAAAAACTTCTCCTCCCTTTCCATACCGGGCTTCCCCATTGCACTGCCGACTGTCCTCTTTTCCACGGTTAATCGAGGAATATCCGTGAAATCGTACCCCTCGCCGTTCACTACTTTTTTCTCGTGTCCATTGTTGCGCCGGCGCTCGACTCCTGATTAACCTCGTTCGGACCCCGTGGCGCACCACGTGATACGGCACGAGAAACCTAACCTAACCTACGTAAAATATCTAGCACTCAGTATTCATACATACATATACACAAGTAAGAGCTGTACCCAGTTCGACTAAACCTAACCAATAGTCAGCTCTGGTAGGTATCGAATAGATTTTTTAACAATTTCTTTAAGCTAGATTAACTTTTCTCTCGTTTAACTTTTGCCTCGGACTAAGTAATGAAACATCCATGGCTATCGACATCGTTCACACGGAACCCTGAAATAAAGTCATTTGTCTATTGGGAGTGGCTGACGCTACTTCGCCTATGACGATAATTCATTTCCAACGGGAAATTCGCTCTAGTGCCTGGGATCGTTTAATGGATACGGTACGCGAATCTCCCTCAGGGCTTTACATCATTGCACAATGAACGACCTCACCAAGGGCTTTCTAATGGTTGCCAAAGGGATATACCAGCGAAGTCCTTCAATTATAATTATCACCTTTCAGTGTGCACGAAAACACGATGCTAATAACCAGTCATTTATTTATGACTTAATAGCACGTTGATCGATTCACGTTCTATGAATCCAGTTGGTCAAAGGTCCTCGAACACTTTTTCCTTTTTTTCTTTTTCCCCCTATATTCATTTCTTACGCGTTGTTTTACACCTCGTGCCGACGTACTATTCTCAATGACGCGATTCGTTTCCAAAGGAGTTAAATCATGGTGCCATATCACTTGCGACATCTTTTACTGAACGAGGTATGTTTGTGCTAACTCCAAAATGATCTTTCCAATTCACGCTTTATCACTTCTCTCAAAACAAACACGCTTCTTCCCACCATTAGTTCAATTCAGCAAAACAGAAGACACGTTCGTGGCTCATTGCCTAGGAATTTCCATTATGCGATTTTCTCCTGGCTATCAACAGCTATGTCTGCCTTTCTTCTCTGACTCGTTCTTTCTCTCTCTCTCTCTCTCTCTCTCTCTGTCTCTAGCTTCTTTGACGGTTTGCCACAAGTGTCTTCTTCGCTGCTAATAACACGGATATCGTATACGAAAACTCTTTTGCATCCGACTAGTAGGAGCTTTAACTCCAAATAATAGATTAGCCACTTGCATCGGGCGAAGGTTTTAGATAAGAGGTTGAGTCTAATATCTCGAGGCCATAGAATTCCGTATCGGACACTTCTCCTTTTCGTGATATGCAATACGCACTGCCACAATTTATATCGTGTCTCGTTGTGGCTCGTATCATGCACGATAAATTCTATCCAAGCTCGATAATGGCGTCGTTACTTCTCTCTTTTTCTTTTTGCCTCCAAGACACACTCCGTGCGTTAAAAGCCGTTTGAAATTACACAGATTCGAATAGCTGTGACGTAGGGTAGAAAATATCAACTACGCTAATCAATACGTTATTCGTTTCATGAAAATTTCGTTGCTCCTATCTATACAGTTGTTACCTTATTTAATTACAACCGTTACTTACTACACCGTGCTATGAAAATCCTATACCCAAGAATTAATCGCGTTCTTTTTTTTTCTACTTTGATATCGCTCCGATACGAGATAGCAGACTGTCGCGTACCCGTCGTTCAGATAATTTCGAGAACTCGGTAGGCCCTGTCTTTCCTGATTTTACAGGGTGTTTTCGAAGTACGGACAAATAAATTCGTGTATTGATAATTCTGTGAAGGAATTTGTAAATGAGAAATTTTTACTGTGATCTTCAATAAGATCATTACGTATACGAAAGTGGTGATTAGCGTCTACAATTTGATCGAGTGAAATTAATAATTTTTTTTTTTCTAGTTCTATTCGCAATACTCGCGGGACTCGTCTTCTGTAAAATCGTAATTTAACGAATTGGGAAGTCCGACTGGAAGGCACGTTCTCTCGACCTCACGTTATACCTAATATTGATCGGCACGAATACCGGCGAGTTGCAGTTGCCGTGCTGGCGCATTATACGGAATAGAGACCCTCTTCTTATTCTCTCCTCTCTTGGCTATAAGAGAGTCTAAGAGAGGACTCGACGATCCGATCTTTCGCTATCCACACAACTATGTATGTACATCACTTACTGGCTTATTCACTATGTAAATGGGATAACTCCGTTCCTCTCTCTTGGAATATTGGAAAATTTATATCATGCTGGTTGGCGATTGTTTAACGTGATGACGATTAATACACGAGGCATTGGGTGATAAATAATTGATAATCGAGATAACGTATATCTATATCTATAGGACGTCACTCCCGTAATCACGAGGATATATCGATTACCGTGCAATATTACAGGATAATATGATTAGTCAGTAAGCATTTATTTTGGAATTTTTATTATACTTTTAATGCATGTATGTATATATGGCTGCGTGGATACATCTGTCTTATATGGTTTAGCCTTTTTTTTTTCGAACAGGGATACTCGCGATAGGAAAGTATTCACGCTGATGGAAATTACGTGAAATTATACGAGAGCTTGAACTTTATGCTCGTTTAAGGGCAAAGGTCAAGTCGTATAGAGGGAATGGTGGAATGTTTTTTTTTTTTAGAGAGGTGAGAATGCGATATGAATCCAAGTATTATATGGTATGGCGTTTCTATCATGGCTGCCGATCAAGATTTACGAGCTGGACGTCGTAATGGATTACGAGGAGGTTTCGCGTAAGCGGCAATTACCGCGGCATAATTACATTTATTAATCATTTATCCGTAAAGATTCTTAATGGAGTTTACTTGTTCGGCGCGCTTCGCTTTCGCGACTACGCGCCTCTCTTGGCCCGGTCAGTTCGCGCGTTTATGATAAATACGTCGCGACGCCTTCGTCGTGTTAGGAAATGCACGTTAATAGCCGAAAATTTTTTTTATTTCTTTTGAATTTTCTAGGAATTTTTTTTTCTCTTGCATTTCTCTTTACCTCGATGCTCTTAAACCTCTTTACGGTCAACGTTGACGGAGTCAAGGGAAGACTCGAGAAACGCTGAATATTCAACGAGCGACAAGAATTTCCAGTTGCTGTTTGTCTTTTATCTGTTTTTCTTTCTCTTAAATTGAATCGGTTTTTTTATATGCATTGAAGGGCGGTATTAAAAATTTTTTTTTTGTTTAAACAGTACAATATAAACGTTTACACGCATTACCACGTTGTACTTGTGAATGAACTGAACGTAGAACAGTTAACGCGAGGAGGTACGAACGCGACAGAATTTTCTAGTAATTACTAGCACTGCCAGGGGTCATAGGTCATAGGATAATATTGCGTTTACGTTCTTCGCATGATATTACGAGCACCTCTCGATTCGCGCTGCCGACGAAGGACGAGTTAGGAAAGATGGAGAGTAATACAAGGAAAAAGAAAACGAGAAAAACGCAGAAGAAAAACGAAGAAGAGTGGCAGGAGAAACAAGTGAACCTTATAAATATTAATGAGACACGCGCTGAGCCCGATTGCCGCGCAACGTCAACCTGCACAGTCACCGTCGCAAATATCCACAGAATTATCGTCGATTATCGTTCCTTTTTCTGCAACCGCGTCCCGGTTGCAATGAACGTTCTCCAGTGAAAGTGTACCGATCGTCCCTCCAAGCAAGATGAACGGATGCTGCGCGAAGCACCTCGCGTCAGATCGCAGGAACGCACCACGAATTCAAACCGATAGAAATTTCCCGCGCATTTTTCAAAATCACAATTTTTTCTCACCGAGAATATACTACGATCAAAATATACGTCGTACGCGTGAACTGCTACAACGGCTATTCCCATACAGGGAAAGTACTCTCTATTTACTGGAGAAATTCGTAAATCTCTGAAACGTCATGGGAAGTTATATAGCGCAAACTTGTATTTAGCAACTTAGTCGTCCTCATCGAGTACGAGATGCCTGCGCGAGGCCCACACCTTTTTTCATTTAATATGTCGCCTGTCGAACTGTCGTGCTCTGTGTTCCTCATGAAGAGGCGGCCTCTCGAAGAGACAAGCTGTAGTACACGATACACACCGCGGAGTATGTATGCGTCCGTGCTTTGAAGAATCGTCATTAATTCACGAGAGCAACCCGTGAGGACTCAATGTAGCGAGGAGACGCGCCTCACTAGCGCCGCGCGGTGGCGCTCGTCGTAAACTCACGTTCGAAACGAAGCGCCAGCTGTTCGCTTCGTGCACTGCGTCATTGCTGCTGGAGATCATTAATTATCTGGACTAGTGACGATATTACGTGCTTGCGCGTATGCTTGTACGTACTTCTGTATACATATATGTATCGCAACTTATTGTCACCAGTTTTACGTACAACCGACACGTGTGTTTGCTACGCACATGATGCCAGACAGTTTACACGGTACTCGCTGTCTATGTATATATATATTATACTGTACAGTCTAGATATACGCTATAGTCTGTTGAATATTAGAAACGCGGTGAGATACGACACGCGGTACCTTGACGGGCCTCATTTTTTACCGGCAAATTCCACAGGTTTTTTAACCACTACGCCAAGCTGGCTATTGTTGGTAACCCTGCTTCGTAAATACGTGTACCGTTGTCTTCCTTAGCACCGATTCCTAACCCTTGGGCAGGGAATTATTATTACTTTGCACGTCTACTGGTTTGACGATGATTTATTTGTCGTTTAGTGGGATCATTGTTGTTGCATTACGATAATGCCTGATTTTCGTCTTACCTATATTCTTTCAGCTTCTTACGTCATTCGTCGATCTGTGTAAATTTCGCCTGAACGACGTTCTTTGGTGAAACGATCGAGGAAAAAGGGTCACTGCTGTATAAATTGGTTCCTCAAGGGCCCATCGAGGTTCCGTCTAAAAATACTTTGAACTCGATGATATTCTTTCGGAGTATTGTCGGCTGCTGTTCTTTTTTTATTTCTCCGGGACTTTTGTCGAACGAAACATTTTCGTCGATCCATTCGTCGGATCCATACAGAACGTTTGACGGGATATAAATCAAGATTGCGATACTTTGCCGGGACGGTTTCTCAAGATTTTATTTATTTTTTTCCCCTATATTTCTGTCGCAAGGTGACGCGAACTAAGCGCGCGAAATTCAAATCGATTTTCTATCAATAAAGGTCAGCCCGTTCTTCCTGGTGCGTGCGGATACTATATATATATCGTGACATAGCAAAATGCACGTATCTAATTCAAAATCCAACTATCGCCTTTTCCGTACGGAGTGTATTCACCGCTCCTTATCAGCCGCTCAAGGATACAGCAAAGCACTCCAAGGGTTATCTTTCCATTTATTTCTTAGCATTAACCTAATTTATATTATTTCGATACATTTATCCAAACCATCTGCGCCAAGGAAAATTTCAACAAGGACGGACCCAGCTTTCGACTTCACGTCATCCAGCCAGCCAGATCAGACACACCAGGGAACGTAGACGATCGCTATCGACACCCAACGACGTCCACCCCAGGGACGACCATCAGGAGCTGCCCTGTCGTACCTCATCGGCAGCAAGAAGGCAACAATCGTCCGCGTCGAGTCAATGACACTGACGCGTTACCGACGCGCTCCTTTGCCGACGGCGCTTCCCGAACTTCGAAAGGATCGTCAGGAACGCCAGTAACAGGCGAACTGTGACAGCCTTATTAAATTTCGTTCTCTCGTTATCTTTAATTAATAGTAATTGTAACGTCACAATATATATATATGCGTGCTTGCGATTGTCTGCAGATTCCACCCTTAATACTTGGTCGCTCTCGAACGCACCCGGTGCGTCGTTCCGTGTGGGCCCAGCTTTAACCCGACACTCTTACCCACCGACTATTTATGACTTTGCCCATTGTGGCCACGTCGGTGCGTGACTGAGAGACGCGGCTGCTTCGACCTTTTTTACGCACTTTGAGCCTCGCCGGGGACGCGCTAAGAGAGACCAATGGAGGTTTGGCCGCCTTCGTTTCTCCGCGTCTGTATAACAATACCAAAGATTTTCAAGCGAGTACGCAGTCGAAGACGCGCCCATTTTAGTTTACACGCAAGAGATCCTTGATTAGATATTTATTACGAAAATTATTATTACGATCGATTCGATTGCAAATACGTCGCGCAGCGTGGTATTAGCCTCGAATCGATAAAACACGCGTTTCTTCGTGTACTGTAGTAACATCATTGATAACTTTACCACCGTTAAGAATCGTTTCGATACTGTTATCTCAGGGTGCCGTCATACCCGGCGTAACTTGGGTACCGCGTAACTTGCGCCAGCCAATCACACATCGTCGTTAGTTTTCCGCTAGATAATAGAACTGGAATTGCGGATTCGCGATTGGCTGGGAAAGTTACGCGGTACGCAAAGTACGCTCCATGGGGAATCAGCCTAAGTGTTGTGAACGTTAACACTTCGGCGTCACAGTTCAGGGACAATTGTTTCCAATCGCATATGGCCGACAGGATTGGTGAACATTTCGGCCACTCCTACTGGACTGTACGCATAAGGTGTCTGCGAGGATTAACCGATTGCAGATGTCTCCTTATCTAATTGATCGTAGGTGCTATCAGTGAGATCGCTTCTCGTGATCTTATAAATCTCGTTCCACCTTATACTTAGATGACCCAGTATTATTCTAGGAATGTTTCAGAAACTCACGACGTGTGTATGCTCAATTGGTTAGAGCACGCGCTCCAGCTTGTCTCGCGGGGAGGGATAGCAGTGCCCGTGTATTATTTGATTAAGAAAAAAAAAGAGAGAAAAAGAATAAAAAATAGAAAGGACTCAGTGAAACGAAGATAATGTATTCTCAAGCAAATTTGAAATATACTCTGACGCTCGTTAATGAGCCGAGGCTACGCATTTGACTGATGGACCGTTTCTAATTAAATTCTTATTTTTAAAAAATTCCTTATTATGATCGTGTAAACATCGTCTAGTGTACTTCCGTCAATATTCGAACCGAGGCAAATTCTTCTACGCACGTCCGTGAATGATACAGTCGATTTGTAAAAGGTTCTCCCGCTGCCGCGTGACATGTCGGTATATTTTCGGCGTGCCGTCAGACCCGTGTCAGCAGGCATGACGGACGGATAGACACGGAGAACAGGACGGACAGACACGGAGAACAGGACGGACGGAAAGTCAGGAGGTAAAAATGCACACAAGTTGGTACGCCTGGTTCCCGTTGGACCGCTGTGTCTACCGGCGATGGTGATGGTGCTGATGCTGGTACTCCTGGTACTGCTCCACGCCGTGGCAGCTTGGCGTGGCCTCCAACCAGCACGTCCCGCTTTCCTGGCCACGGGCCAGAACTTATGCCAGGTTTCAACATACCGGCTGAGATGGATATTTTCGGGTTTATACAGGAACGAGCCTTTGTCGAAATGCGATGAGGCTGTTGTTGAAATTGAAAATTTAACCGAGTCCTGACGAGCGGCGATGCCTCGCTTGGAGACGGATTCAGCACGTTTATATAGGGGCCAGTCACGTTATGCAGAACATGACGACGTGGAGGACACACATAGAGATAATGCAGTACCGAGAAAGTAACTGGTAAGGATCGGATAGCTTTTATCAGTTTTGAGTACGTTGACCAGTTATCAAAAAATATATATAGATACTCTATAAGCATTGAAAAGCACAATAGAGATACGAAATAGAGATTTTCGCTTTTGTCATTTTCTTTAATCTTTACTCTGATAATTATAAGCTTAGTTCTCGTGAATGTATTCCGAATTCTCGAATAATTCAGTGATAACTTCTCTGGAAGATCTTGGAACATCTCGTAGATTTGTATTGTAGGTTAGCTTACCTGGTTCTTTCTTTCCAAAAATAAGCTAGATAAGGTAATACTTATCGCACTAGATATATTCGTTTTTTTAATGAGACACCCGTTACCGTTACTTAGGTTGGCTCTATCAGTGCTCCACCTTATCTGTTCTAGTTGCTTTGTCACTCATGCTTGCTTAAATTGTTTACGATTTCGTGGCAGTGCCCTTACGATTTCATGATCCCAACTGTCATTGCTAAAGGGTCTCAAGATGGCCGCCATTACCGACACGACATTATATCTGCGATAGTATTATTGTACAGGCAGTATAGAAAGACGCGATTAGATACTAAAGTATCTATCTACATGGCTTCTCCGATTAACACCTCCACGAGCAAATGCACCGGTCTAACCTCTGACGTACGAAGCGCCACATCCGAATGACCCCGTCGGTAACTGCTTCCGGAACTAACGAAGGACGCCGTAAGTCAAAGTGCACGACACTCTGAATTATCGTACAAGCCAAGATGGCTGGCTGTATCACGTATAACATTTCTTTATTTTCTCACCGCATTCTTGCTTCTCTCCTCTGCTCGCATCTATTTATTTATTTATCTCTCAACCGATAACTGGTAAGTTTCCGCCTCGTACGGGTCAACTGGGTTAACGAGGGACCCTGAATATCCGCACCACGAGTAACTTCGTGCGCTCTATATATATACGTATATATTTGTAATGGCGTCAAGCAGGCTTAACGCTATAAACGGAATATTTATCGTTGGAATTATTGCAATGGACAACAACAAAAAAAAGTAGGCCAAAAACTTTCATAGAAACGTTACTTTTTTTTTTTCTTTTTCACTCGCCTGACAATTGGCTGCCAGCTGATCGGTTAACGACTGTAATGAGAAAGCTGCAAAAGTCTATTACAGGTACACGAGGAAGCCTCTTCGAGCTGCCACGGAATATGGCTTCAGCTGCGAGGTTCTAGCTGCGATGAGAAGAGGTTTGTGCGAAATGCAGTGGCACTCGAGTTTGTTCATTTTGAATTGGCGCATGCGCAGAGCGCGTCGCTATGACCGTTGATTATAAAAATAAAGAAGAAACGTATACCGGGTCGTGCCGATCGAACGTATCACCTGAAGTTAGCGCGACCGTTTCATTCTCATGAAAACTATATTCAGCTAGTAGATTCGAGCTGAATAACCGGATACAGAAGTTTTAACATTATACTACTCTCTGCCACTTCTATTCATTCTGAGTACAGCCAGAGGTTTTATATACATAAATATATATTTGAACTGTATATAAATTCAGGATTTATATATATATATATATACACAATCTGAATTTCCTCGTGACTTTTCGCGACGCCCACGCAAACAACCGGCAATAAGAAGCCACCGCACTTTAAACACGTGGGCGTCGTTTATATACGATTTTCTCGTGCGTATTTCGCATCTCGTGACTTTTATCACGGCGTCGGAACGCGTCGCGACGCTACCAGCCGATTCATGCCTGTGGTATTCTCGGAAGCGAATCCGATGACGTTCGACAGTCTCACGGTGGTGCCAATGTAAAATATGATAATATTCGTGAGTACGTGCATCAACCTTACTCTCTCGCACTTACGTCTACGTATTTTACGCATATTAAATACGTAATATGCACGCCTACTGTCACCGTGTAGGGAAAGAGTATCGCGTGCGAACGACAGCCACGCGAGTTTATCGGCCGATCGGACTGAACTTTAACTTTGAACTTAACCAGCGCGATGTCAAAGGTCATTTCCGGGAGTGGGGAAGAGAGGGGATGGTGTTACTCCGTGACAGGTGGATAAATTATTTTTTTTCTATTATCAGAAATCGTCCTCTTGGAGGAATTGTTCAAAAAAGAATTTTTTTAAATCCTCAGTACAAATTACAAGTACAGTGTCAACAAGATCCTCGTAGAGGAGCGTCATCCTCGAGAGACGACGATTCGTTAATCCTCCCAACGGGATTCCCGGCTGCCAAAACTTTCGTGGAAACGCTTAACGAACCGAAAATATCCCTAGGGACGACCGTTGTCGCTCGTGGCTAGGAAGATTTTCAGATATCGGTACCGATTTGGCGTCATTGACCGCTGATCTCTTTGGGCGCACCTTCATGCATTATTTATCTACATGATAATAAGTATATAATTGAATATGGTTATTGGCATTATATATATATATGTGGAGGCGAGCTCCTTTGTAAATTCAATTCGTACACCTGTGGATAAATTACGTCCTTTGGTATTTCTTATTTATTACTTTACAACGAACGATCTTAAAATCATCGATATTACTTTCATTCGTCGGAATTCGGATGGACCATTCTCTTCTGTCTTGTGACTCGGTCCGCTTTTATAATTAGAAGAGAGAGAATCCGTTGCGGACTACAAAACGGCGCTGTTCGCGTCATTCACGCGTTGACGTCGAATGCCGTCTGCGTCACGGTATCAGAAGAAGAAAAAAAAGTGATCTGGTTACCATGGTAACAAAGACGACCGTATTGATATGCTTCGAGAAGGATGAAGATAGTTGGTGGATTCTTGAAGGAAGTGGGTGGGGATGAACGACGTGGAGAAAATTCGAGGGAATACGAAGGAAAGGCGTTATTTAAATTGATATTAGGAAATGGAGGTGGAAGGATGGAGCATTTTGTTAATAATTATTTCCGGTTAGCACGCGACTGTTAGTCATAATTGTTTTTAACGTTCTCGGTACAGTGTTTTACTGCGGGTATAAAATTTTGTAATTTTTTTGTTTTATCATCGAACCCGACAATAATTTCTCGGATGGCTGTACGTCTTAATTTTTTTTTTCTTCTTGCTTTATCTCCCATAATTTTCAACATAGTTTACACGACCTCGTTCCTCCTTGCCACCTCTTGATAATTGTTCTAATTAGCGAGACCAGTTCTACGAAGTTCAGAATCGGATCTACGCTGTCAGTGATATATGGAAAAAATATATTCACCGTGATACAAACATACTGGATAAACAGGCACAATCATCCGGTCGAAAAGTACTGATTTGACAGCTGTCATAGGTTCAATATGATTTTTTCGTATTTTACAGTTAAAAATTTTTTTTCTTATTGTCCGCCATATAATTAAACGTCTATCACGCGTCATCCTGCAGGTTCAAAATTGTAACAGTCATCAATCACGCGGAATAGTCTGAAGGCGATTCCGTATCGTCGATAGGCTCCTTCCTGTCGGAGTGCACGTAGAAACGTGGTCCGAGAGCACATGGCGTATTCAGAAGCGCACATGTGGCCAGCAGTCATATCGCCGTAGCATAGAAACGTAGGCTAAGTCAGAGACGCGCTAAGAATGAGGATCAGTTAATACCGCGTTGCACCAGCCTAGGCTAGAATAGAGAAGCTTCGTCGAGCTTTGGCTTCGACTATCCTAGAGTTGCTAGGCGAATGATCACGTGGTACGGTGCGTGCGTGTGTGAACGCATCATTAGCGAGACTATCATTAGCCGGCAAGGCCGTGCCAGGGCCGGATTTTCATCGTCGTCCACAAGCAGCATCGCGATTACATATCACCATAGACAACCCCGTACTGACCTCGCGCGAATTGACAGTCAATGAAACAAAAATTTTTGATTTTGACAAAACAATTTTTGACGTCTTTACCAAAAAAGAAAAAAAATCTAATAAAATCCGCGAGGAAGGTCTGGGCCTTCGATTTTGACGGTTTCCTATACCAGCCGTGAGTGCGAGAGAGACATACCGATAGTCGTTAACGTGAGCGAGACAAAGACAGACGTAGCCTCAAGCTCATTTCTTCATATTTCTCTTCCTTTTCTATTCCCTAACGAATCAGCTGTGCCGTCACGAAAATCTAATTAATCATTGAACCAACGATTCGTCATTTTATATGAAACAAACGACACGCGGATTTATTAATTTCTTTAACGCGGAATAAAAAACAATAATTGTAATAAAGTTTCACGATTAATTCATCGACGTCGTTGCGTATAAATGTAACAAGGACCGTTCCTGGCGACGTTCAGTCCAGACAATTTCCCGAGGACGGCGAAACCTCCTGACCTGGCGCAACGTCATCGACGTGCCTCTCGCCGGACAGATCCGAAACGGAGGAACGTCCGCTGCCGTCTATCGTTCCCGCGATGCTGGTGTTTCGCGGAGTTCGTCTGCTGGAGAAGGTCACCCTGTCGCCGGCGTCCCCGTCGCAACATTTTCCCATCTTCCTACGTCTACGCGAGCGTCTCCTCTTGGGCTTGCATCCACGACCTCGACGACGGGACCTTCTGCGCGACTTACGACGTCTCCTTCGGGAACGTCTTCCTCGGGACTTGCAACGGCCACGTCGGCTACGTCTCATGCGCTTACGACGGCGGGAGCGACTCTTGCACCGTCTACGTCCACCCCTGAGGATGACCTCGCCGGTGTCCATTGGTCTGTTCCGGATGTCCTGTTCGCCACAGCTGTAGTAACCCCTAAAGGAAATGAATTGATTGATTGATTTTGAATCGATTATATATATATTTTTTTTAATATGGTCTTACCCTTTAGAACGATGCAGGATCCCAAAGGAGAGTCCACGGCGAAGAGCCATGTTGACCTGCTTCCTGACCTTTGGTGCTGGCACATTGTATTCCTGGGATATGTAATTGCTGATCTCCCGAGACGTGGATCCTTGCACGTCTTGCAGCCTCTTTATCGCGTTCACCACTAGGGCCTCGATCCTTGGTGACTTCCTGGCAGTCATGGCTACTGTTTGGAAATTTCTTTTTTTTGAATTTTTCATACAATAATTTTACACGAAATTATTTATGCTAATTACCGTTTGGACAGTCTCATCTCACGGGGAATCCCCGGAAGATTCTCCTCGTCGTTATAGTCCGCTGTCCACAGATGTTATGATAATCTATTCCGCGCTGGAGATACACTGGGAATTTTAATTGCACGAGCGATCTTGCATTTCCGGGAATGACAAATGTGTTATTGTATTAAAAAAAAAGAAAAAGAAAAAAAAGGGGATATAAAAGATATCATAGAAAATTACACTCAATGAATTTTGAACATTTTTCTATGAACACCGACCGCTACCAGACGGCACCCGACAAGTTTACAGAAAAACTGTTTCCATGGATACGATCGACATATTTTTTTCTGATTTTCATGTATTTACATAGACGCCTGGTTTCCCTCGATTGAAATACAAAATAATTTACCTTTGATCCTTCCTTTACTTCACGGAGGTCCTGGAATCTGGAAGGATCTTTGAGACTGGACCAGAATCCCATCAAAGTAGGGATTTACGTTGAAAGACCTTTTTATCTCATGGTCCTTCTCTGGATGCTGCATCCTACCATCGTCTGTCTTGCACGCTGTTTCGTACAAAGAGCAACGAGATGTCTGAATGGCAACTCGAAGACAGAGACGGCGAGATGTACATCTCACGCGCGCAAGAGACAACACGAGGCTTTCGCAACTCGGGGGTTTATCTATAGCCTCCTTTAGTCACGCACACTCTTGCTTTACTGTGAATATTATTTATAGGACTTGTTTCTGTGTATGGGACGGAATCCATTTCTCTCTCTCTCTCACTCTCTCTCTCTCCCTTCACGTCCCTTACGCTTTAATCTCCTTCTCACTCTTACTCTTAGATGCCCTCTACTCCTTGTACTTTAATCGCTTTTGGAACTTCCATGTTTCTCTCTCTCTCTTCATCTCCTTTACGCTTCAATTCTCCTTCTCACTCTTACTCTTACATGCCCTCCTTTGCTCCTTGTATTTTTGTCTTGGAACTTCCATTTTTTTTCTCTCTCTCTGAAGCGTGTATCATAAATTTCGATCTCTTTCTCTCTCTCTCTCATCTTAATATCGCCAGTCATTCAGGTACAGTTGAATTGCACTTTGTACCCTGAAAACACACTGTGTTATTCGAAGCTCATAGCACTCCGACCAAACGATCACTAAGTCTCGTTCACATCAAACGAACATTTTTACCTTCTTCGTCAGAGATGATTGATAATAAAATCTTTCATGAAAATCAAGCCTTCACTCGTTAATGAAAAAATTTATCTTATCTATACTATTGCGTGCTTACAATTTAACAGCTAATAGTTTCCTAGTTGTTCAACAAGGGATTAACGTTCGACAACTTGTCGAACTCGTACGACACTTAATGTACCGGGTGGTCTTTGTCGTAAAGATATGCAGGTGTCACAGACAGAATAGAACTTGTACCATATTTCTGGTAGTGGCGAGCACGTGGTGCTTCTCTGGCGAGAACGAAAATAAAGTTACTGAATGCATTCTCGGTGCAGTGTGTACGGGAGATAGAGTCCTATGACGTCATTGGATTCTGTAACAACATTAAACTATATAAATATATATATACACACACAACGAGTCTTGAGATATTTTAGCATCAAAACAAAACACTCGGAAAACGCGATAATAAATTCGAATGATTAAAACGCTTATAAAATAATGATTTCCTGATCCATGAAATTTTTATTATTAATATCTTTTTTATTTAACAAATATCCGCGTACGTGAAACTCATCGCGCACGCAAACCCATACTAAAATTCCGTTCTTGCTTTCTGTTTCAGGTAAGTTTAAAGGCTCATCGACGTTCGGCGTCCGGAATACAAAATTATTCCCAGACAATTTTCCGCGTCCCACGCGCCACGCTGTCGTTGGCTGCCAATAAAGAAGGTGGACACGCAACGGAGCGACGTTCACGGTGAATTCTTGAGCCAGACCAATCAGAGACTAGCGTCGAGACAGTACAGTAACCAATGAATGGCTAGGTAGGAAGTCTCTAGTACGTACAGTGTGGACGCTGCCTTTATACAAGTTAAGTAGTAAACTTACGAGAGGGAAGTAACTCGAGCGACACGGTACAGCCTTAAGGCGAGGTATGAGATAAACGCGAGCGAGTAATAAAATAAAGTTCGACGCACTTGCGAAACGATGGGCGTCGCGACGCTCTTGGAAAGCATAGGCCCGTCGGGCTATAATGCAAAAACAGGTATGTTTACCTACGTACACGACGACTTTATCCTTGAACTGACGTCGCGCGCCAAGTGGAGATAAAAAAAGTCGAACGCTTCTAGCAGTACGAGTCAAAGAATTACGAGAAGTTCGTAGGTCATTTCGTTATTCATTCCAATGTGTCTATGAGATTTTATAGAATGACCTTTGACCCCCTCCTCTCCCCCTCTGGGTTTCCATAGCTCGATCATAGTTCAAGAAAGTTTTTTATAGAGACAAGCTACGCGCGCATCTGTGTGTATATATATATATTTTTCAAAATTGAATATAAAAAATATTCGAGACGTCCACGTGGTCCTTTACACCGGGAAGATTGTCTTGTACGTCTATTCGCGTTGCCAGGAGATACCGAGCGAATATTTTTTTGAGAAGGAAGTCGAAATAACGTTTTGGCATCTGCCAAGATTTGCGTAATCCGTCCAACAGGGATGAGGGGGACGCTGGTCGTTTGTATCGCGTATTAATTTTCACGCGAGAGAAAAGACAGCGGCATTCTTTTTTGTGTCTACACTTTGTTTTTGAGTAACCACGTGGTGGGGGTATTTTTGCGTTGATTGACGGGTAGGATTGAAAATTATTTTTAAAATTTGAAAAAAAACAATGATTACGCAAAACGATGTATCATGGAAATGATATGAATTAATGAATAATAACACAGAATGATTTTAATAGATCTGGTTGCGCTTAATGACGTTAATTATTTTATAAATCATATTTTTATGATCATTAATTACTTTGTATATGTGCGATAAATGATAACACGAAACGGTCCAGTCTAATCACTTGAAAGCTTACGTGAACACACCTCCTTCCGTGACGCAATGTATGAGCAACAGGTAAACCCGATAATTAAATGCTTTTTTAATGTACCGATTATAGTATAATTATGTCTGCGTATTAATAAAATGTATTGACGACGTTCTAGAAAATTCTCATCATATCGTCTGGGTCCTTATCGGAAAATTTATCTCTAATTGCAGTACGCCAATGTAACATTTATGATCAGGTTGAGCCTTGATGATCGAAACCCACGCGTGTATCGATTTAAAAAAAAAAACAAAAAAACTTTTATATCAGCCGTCGCGATTTATTTCGATATTACTGACAATTATCGCGCGACAGCACCGATCCCGGCTGCTTAAATCAAACGACACGGTTACTTTAATCAAGCGACAAGGGTTACGTCAACTGCGTGAGAATCTCGCGATTCAATTAATCATAGATCGTATATCGGTAGGATTGCTTGATAAAAATACGTTAATGGTAGATTGATTGTCGTTAGGAGGTCACAGCAGTACGTTAATTATAGTGCACCTAAATGCACGCGTCATAATTATTAGCGATATGTAAACTGGTACGGTAACCCATTGCGAATAGATACTTAAAAAAAAAGATAAAAATGTAAGTCGTAGCTAAATGAGATTATCTTTTTCTTACACTTTATATATATATTTCATCCATATCATTTTTCCCGCCAAAACGTCTTAATCGCTTAAAAATTTCCTTCTTATTTCTCTTATGACAACCGATTAGTTACGTTCACGTTTATCGTCGGAGGCTAATAATTATCTTATAACATTTTGATATTTATACCCTCATTATGTGGGATATTAATTAGAATCATAATTACAACCAGCTCGGCGGTTTAGATTTAATATAGATTTCTTAGTCAAATAATAGTCTTAATGTTACACTTAGTGCCGTTTCACTCATATTCTATTCGCTTTTAATCTGCATTCGCCGTTTCCGTTAACTACAGCGCGGAAAGGGGAGGGGGAGGGGGGCGCTCTTTGGATTTATTAATAAAATTTATACGCGGCAATTAAAGAATTCTTTTAAACCGGCACCAATCAGGATCGATTATACGATCTTGCGATTAATACGTTACGTAAATGTCGTTCGACGTCGCGGTATCGCCTGTTACGGCAGACAGAAATCATGTTCAGCTTTCAGATGATTGGAGTAACGTATTGGAAAAAGAAAAATAGATAAGGAGAGTGGCAAGGGTAGCGGAAAGTGGGATGGGGAGGTTAAGAAAAAATTTGTAGGTGCAATTGCAATTAACATTTGCAACGTTATTATGCATAATATTACATTGAAACTTGCACCACCCGGTTGGCATCGAGGCGCCTACGTCTCTGCCGTATATGAACTCTAAGCAACCGTTCACTATGATCATTTCGATAATTTTAATGATATAATACACCGCAGGCAGTGGGTGATAAAGCTAACTCACGTAATGGAGATTGCAGTGTATCGCGGCGTCATGAAATTTCTTTTAGATAACAAAATTATCATGGTTTTATGTCCCAACTTGCATCATCCAATGAAATGTAAATTTAATCGCAGTTTACTCTCGCAGTTAACTTCGCGCTTATTCAGGGTTGCCGCAGTAGCTTGAAAGCGAAAGTAGCTTAACGTGGCGTTCTGCGAAGATAATCGTGGGTATTATCAGTGAAAGAAATTAAAAAAACGAAGAAAATATCATTACAATATTAACCTAGCTCGTGATTGCTAACACGATATTAACGCGTAGTAATAATTCAGCTGATTATGGAGTTAGCGTAACTTTTATACATTAACTGTGTCGTTAACGTTTAATGAGAGCGACAAGTGTAGCAGAGGCTTGCAGTCGCTATTACAACTCACTGTCGCTCCAGGATACAAAGTCGTTCATTACGTGTATATGCCACTGAAGAAATAGCAAAAATTTCCGCGATACAATCGTTACGCATTATGGCGGTTGACATTTTGTATTCTGTCAATAATATTATTTTCGTATTACCAAGCCAGTCACGGTTCTACTTTACCATCGTACTCCTTTTCGTGCCTCGTCCTAATGCTGCAATCCCATTGGTCCTGGGCTATAACTATGCCGTCGCGCGATGGGGATTCGCCTCTAAGAGTAGCATACACAGTGGCTAGATTCACGGAGCCAGTAGTGGACTGGCTAAGATCATTGATAAGCGTTTGCGTCCTGTACGGCTGTCGCACTTTATAGAATTATAATTAGATCCTAGAACGACTAGTAACTGGTAGCAGCTTCGCGGTATTAACATATACGCTCCCTGTCACGATGTGCCCACGCAAATACTTGTAAGTTTACAATCGGAGAAAAATTTACAGCAAGGATCCTCCGCGTCCTGCAGCTTTTTATCCTTACACGAATCCCACGTGTTCGCCTGGAATATTCACTCGTGATACGCGTGTGCAGGTATGAACAGACCATTAGGGGGTCTCTCTGTGTATAACTTATAGAAGGCAGTTGAACGGAATGGAAATGGGGAATGTTTATTTAGCGCGGGATGATCGATATTGTCACAAGGATTCGCAAAACACGATACTTTATCGGTCTCATCTTGTAAGAGATTTTACGTTTTAATTGATGTGATTCTTGATACCTTGATACCCAGTGGTTTTCTTATTCTCTTATAGAGATAGGAAACGTCGCGCTTTATATCTTTTACTTGTCGGTTGGTAGGTTGAATACTTCTTTTTTTGTACTAGAAAATAAAAAAGCTTATTTCTGTTTTATGTTTGTTTAATGAAGTTTTGTTTTTGGTAATATCTCGATACGGCCCTGTTACAAGGCGGAACGCGAGAAGAGGCTTTACGTAGGAATGGGAAGTGTGTGTGTATATATATATACACACGCGTATATTAAGTAGAAAGGGAAGAGACTAAGCGTGCAGGAGAGTCGAGTAAACTTGGCAGAACGACCTGCAGAGTGCAGCACCAGCGCTCAAAGACTATGCTGGCATCTGGTAACGAATCTTGGAAATTTATTATCAACGGCACTTGTGCGCCAACCGGAATTGTGCGCTCGCGATTACTCGAAAGACAATTAGTGAAATTAATTACTTGATTAGATAGTTCTTTTGTGGACGATATAAAATCTTGATGCATAGTTCACGAACAGAATAGAATACGGAGATCGTCCCACGCTCGAGACTTATATAATTTCTTTTGACGTTAAATATCATTACGCTGCTGTCTTACATTAAAAATTCAAATGTACCGCCATTTTTTATTTTTTCGTGTTTTGCACGCGTCCTTGTAAATGCAGGGGGGAACGTGGGATTCGTTTAATTAATTCACGAGGGGCAGTCATATTTGTGTACGTTAATTGCACGGTATTAAACGCAAAATTACGGAGATAATTCAATATTCCAGGCGTATCAAGGATGCGCGTTGTGATAATCCTAAGGAATGCAAAGTTTACGGAAAGTTTCGTGTAATTTCCAATGGTTGCGCTGCGGTCGATATTGCATAAACCTTATCCTCATTAAATTCCTCACCTGGTGGAAAACTTAAAAACGTTTGTCGTGCCTCGTACGGAGTAAACGTTAGACGGGGGTTGAACCTTGAAAGGAAATAGAAGGAATTTATCCATATCTACTGGCGCATCCTCAATGGAATTTATTTCTGATCTTCCGAATGACCTTTAAGCTCTTCTTCATTCACAGTCTCCCGTCTAGCAATGGCTCGCGTTACGGTTCTACGATCTCTCCTTGACCACTATTGTCCTACGCCATTACGAATAGTCGCGTAGGCGATCATCTCGATGGGAATCCGCCGACATGGAAACCCAATGCGACTCGTGCGACTTTGCAATGCCAAACAATCGCGGGATTCGCGGCACGATATACCGTCGCGCCTGTGCATATGTGACTGTATGAGTATACAAAGAGCGTGCATCATGTCCGGTGTCCTTGTCGCATTCACGATTTATGTTTCTAGGAGAAAAAAAATATTATTTACAGCTCGTAATCCTTTTCCCTTCGTTAATTTTTCCTTTTTCCTCCCAATTTTCCTTCTCGTACGCACGAGCAAAATCAGCCACGTCGAAGCGTCCCCCGTTTTGCGGTTCTGCCGGTGAGTTTTGACCTCTGACCCCGGATTGAAAAATTAATTGGCTCAGCGAGGATGATTCGGGAATTCCGTAACGATCACGTAACCAAAGGTATTTGGAGGGAAAGAAAAAAAAATATTCATATACCAATTTAATGAAATATTTCCCAAGGATCCCCCACCCCACCCCACCCCACCCTCCCCCAACCCCCCTGTATACATAGCTCGGAGAAACCAGTACACAGAATTTGGTCTACATATTTCGGTCGACATTATAAATGGAAACGAGATCTATGGTCGCGCGCTTTGATAATATCGGCCAACCAACGGCCACGGACTCCCACGTGTTGCTGTATACGGGGGTAGCCGTACCGATGAACGGGGAGGACACGACGCTCTCGCACGTGGCCGGCCACGTGACCTCACCCTCCCTTCCAAAACGGGGGTTGAGTGAGACGCCAGATTTGCTCGCTATCGATACCGTGAAAACGAAAATTAATGCTGCGAATACGAGACTGCGACACGGGCGTCGCGCGCGGCTTTGCTAATTGGTATCTTCGAGAGATCACGTTGCGCAAGAATCTTTGTAAGGTGTACCAAGTATACGCATAGTATATATATATACAGCATTATATTGGGTTTTATATCCACTATAGATACTGGATATAATCCGATCCCGTTAGCCAGGGATCGCTCTGTTTACAGACTCTTCCAAAGTTCATCATACAATATACACGGGGATATAGGATGTTTGCAGAGGTAAAAGAGAGTCGGCCTGAACAAGACAGGAGAAATACGTAGACTATAGAGCGATGGCGTCTCCCCTGCATTTTCCACTTGGCTGATGTCATATTTAAATATATATACAAAAAAAAATATAAAATGTAGAGAGCAAAGTTTCTCCCTCTCTCTCTCTATCTTTCTCCCTCCTGTACGAGACTGAAGAGATGAGTAGATGGGACGAGCGGACATCGCCTGTCATCCCGCTGATAAACCATCCCCGTCAGCGGCAACCCGATTAAAATATAAATTGTTCACAAGCCCTACCTTCACGTGCTCTACGTCGCTTGACACGCATGAGGTCACTTGGTCCTGATGCAAGTGGGGACCTTATTTCTTTTTTTCTCATTTTACCCAATAAAACGAAATTCTGCTACTGTCAACCGACCTGACCCCAAACCTCTACAGGGAGCCTTTTGGATGATCTCGGAATATCGATAGGATCATCAAATGTCGTATTTTTCTCTATTCTTTCTGAAAATCATCTGGTAATTTGAATTTTTCAACGACCTCATTGATTTTCATTAATTCTTCAGGTCAAGTCCACAAACCCCGTATACCATCAGCGACGACGTCCTCGCCAAGCAACGTACGAACTTGACTCCGACATCAGCCGTTTTTATAATTGGATCTCCTCTAGGTGGATTCCCAACCAACTACAACTCTTCGATCGACGCCCATACCTCGTCGCTCTTTCACCCTCAGTCGGCACCCGACACATATATCCAACCCTTAGCGACAACCTGCGTCAGTGTAGCTGCTGTGCAAAGCGGACTTGACTCCGTCCACGTGACTCGGATATGTGACATCCTTAATTTTCCATTTTTCCAAATTATACGAAAATGACAAACTTTAACGCACAAAAGAATTTCAAATATTTATTCGTTACTATTTATTAGTCATTCTACGTAGGTACGTTCAAAAATTTTTTGTTTTCGTATAAAATTTATATTATCCCTCTAGTAATGACCCGTTCATTGCAACAATCATCCCTTGATTAGGATTACATTATTAAATGCCATGTTCTCGCACAGCTTTAGAATCCCAAATGGTTTTCTGAACGGCAAGAACGAAGATCTGTGTAAATGCGATCCATGGGCTCACGTTGCCAGGAGCGTGCGTTATGCGAGTGAACCCCCCCCCCCCCCCGTGAACCCTGACCGGTTTTATACGCACTGGATACAGATTAGATATATATATATCATCACGATATATCCTTTTGTTATCCGAAAGGGTTGTTATTGGATGTACGTCAATTGTTCAGACAGTTTTACTTAATTTGGAGTTGTTTTGAGGTTATAGTCAGATAAATTTAACGTCACTGTGTTTTCGTCCAAATAAGGTCACAGGCAAGGAACGTGTTCAGGATCACGTTGACAGCAGTACCCCTCGTTATCACCAGGTCTATTCGATTTTGACCAACCATTGTTCTCGTCCGTTAAATTTAACGAAGGCACAAACTGCTTATTACTGTGTATTATAAATCCCATACAAATTCGATATCTTACTCAGTTCGATTATTCTCATAAGAAATTTACCTTGTATTCGATTAATTGCGATTAATTAATCAATGACCTATCGGAGTGAAAGGTGCGGTAATATATGCCGATAATATTTTATTATCCCTGCTGTAGGGTCTTAATTCACTTGACCTTTGACCTTTAATGCTCGTTAGCGATATTTCCTGTGTACGTAACCTAATCTACGCATTTAATAATCACTCCTGTTAATTTTCAATGTAATTAGCAGAATACGTCCATGCTCGTCATATTGTCTAATCCAAGCAAGCACGTTGCTTGCCATAGATATATGTAAGAGTCGTTGTCATATGTAAAAATTCAAAAATCCTTAATTTCCCCCCAAAAAAAGAAGGAAGTCATCGATACCCGTCATCGTCGTGCAAGGTCAGAGGATCCTCGGTCAATCGTACGCGATGGCACTGGAAGTCTAGTCCGCCAACTATGAGGCTCTTCATCTTGCACTCCCTTAAGCCCCGTCCACAAGATATTATGCGGCTGTCCGAGGACAGCTCGCTCTTCCGTAATTATTAATGATTTATGTCGCGCGCTTTTCCACACCGGCTGTGGTTACGGAGCGAGTAGAGACAGACGGATGGACGCTGGCGGTGCGAAGCTATGGAGAATACGGGAAAGAGGGAGGATGCAGAAGAATTACTGTAGACCTGGAGGAAGGAAAGAGTAAACGAAAGAATATCAACTGTCACAAGGTACGGTGGGCGCTTTGCTTTCGTTCTCAAGGCAGCGACAGTCGCACCGTGCGATGAAGACCTCGGTAAGATACACGTAACAGGTAGAAGGAAATCCTCGACTTTAAAAGTCGCTCTTCCGACCCGTAACAGACTTGGAATTTATACGTGGCTGGGCCTGGGTGCCATCTTGGTACATTTTAGTTATTTGTTTTTTATGTGCATACCCTGGCAGATGCACGTGCATAGATATTTGTGTAGACTTGTACATAACCTTAAAAATTATTATTTTTAAATATAGCATAACCTAATTGAATTTGATTCAAATCGTTTGACCTTCTGTCATATAGAATTTCTTTTGCTTGACTTTATTTATCCTTTTTTCTTCATTCTTTCTCTTTCCCTTCCTTCTTCTTCTTCTTATTCCGCGTTCAGGAATACCAGACGAATCCCTCCTCTCCCTCTCCTGTAACACCTTCTGCACTTCCTAGACTCGTCGGGCGATTACAATGATTCGCGCATGAGATTACTCTGGTATACGGGTGTTTATCGGCTGAGAGCACGTTGCGGTTGTCGCAGGTCAGGTCAGGACAGTTCAACGTACTCGAGACTTGAACGCTCTCGTAATCGCCTTCTGATCGGCTACTTGATTCTGAATTTTCGATACGTTATTGCATCCGCGACGTGATTCACGTTGACAGGTTACATTTCGAGGACGTCATTGCCGCAGTAGGTTACTCGATGAATATCATTGTTTTTTGTTCTTTCGATGAGAGGTCAAAAATTATTTTGAATTATTTTCACGAAACGACCGTGTCGATGGCTGTTCGTAGTAAGATATACCAAGAGAATGACGTATATAAATACACACAATTTATGAAGTGCACGGACACGCGACTTTTCAAAAGCTTCTTTTTCTCTTCTCTTATTTTATATATATATTCTTTTTAAACGAACTACGTATCGTCTGTAATTGAGTTATGTACCCGGTGCTCGGTCGTCACGCGATGAGTTTTCGCATTCGCGAAGCAAAGCGTGACTGGTCGCATTTTTAAGACTTAACGACTTGCATTGATGCAAATAGAGCGATATAATACCTCTCGTGTGAAGATACCTTAATACAAATAATCAAGGAACGAATTAAGGAGGAATTAAAATACAAAAAATCCTTTTCACCAGCGACACCCACGCTTTACGATGGCTTCGCGTAACGGCTGTATATCTGTAGTCGGTATTTCAGCAGAGTGCTGGTGTAGGTGTCATGAAAAATAAGAAAAGACAAAATAAAGAAAAAGAGAAGACGATGCCCCATATAATAAGAATACCATAGACGCTGTCAAGTCTAAGGCAACGTATAGGTAGCGGCAGCAGAAGTAGAGAAAGAAGAAAAAAGTGGGGTTAGTCGCAAGCTACACGTGACCCGGGAACGTGCCTCCTGGTGCACGTGGCTCTTCCCGCTGCAAGCCCTCCCTTCAGCTTCTCTACCGGAGACACGAAGCTACCCCGTTTCTCCCCTCCGTGCACGGCTTCAACCCCTCAGCAAGAAGGCTCAGTCAACGTGAGTCCGGCTTTCCACGCAGTCCGCACTCGAATCGCGCGGTTTTTCCTCCTTGGTGGTTCGTTAAAGTTGTCAGCACTGTCGTGCGATTCGCGCCCGTTAAGAAAACCAAAAAGAAAATAAATAAAGAGAGAATTCGAAAGAGAAGTTAAGAAGAAATAATAAACACCTACCTTAAACGTTCGTTCGCAACGTACCGTACGGCGCCACGGTATCTTTGCGTTTATATAAACATCGTCGTGCTTCGTTACTGATCTTCGCCCTTCTTCTTCTTGGGCGTACTTACAACGCTGCTAGCAGTTTTAAATCGTAGGACGCCGACATTTACTCATGGGGACGTATCATTCATTGTCGATTTCACTTTTATAACCTCGTCTGGTATAAGGGGTCTCCCCAAACAAGACAACCATAACCTTAATGCAAGATCTAAGCCAGTCGGCGTACGTACATAAGTTTTTGGGCATTTGTGGACGTATGTTAATTGGTCTACCGACTTAAGTTTATGCTTGGGAAAGTTTTGTTTGCAGGACTCCTTACTCTGTTGTGTGTTCTCTCGTGTTTCATTTGTATCGCCAACACCTTACCGTGTGGGCACCTCTGTTACGATTCGTCTGGTCTTGTTTTCAATGAAGTCTTCGGTTACTTTATTTCAAATCAACGACGCTGGTCTGTATCATTTATTTTAAATCCCTTTTTTTTCACCCTCTCTCGTTGCACTTGTCTCTCTTTTCTCTTCCTCGCGATTTTCACTTTATCCGTTTTTGTTATTGTTCTTTTTCTCTCGATTCTGTAACTTTCTTCGTCTTTGTCGCAAGGACCTTTTTTTGTTTTCTTTCCCCCACTTTATTTTTCTACTGCTTTTAACGTAATCTTGTTTCTGATCCTCTTTCCTTGTTGGTATTCTATGCACTGTACGAGATCTGGTTGTATCAATCGTTATAGGCGTTTTCAATTATTGGATAAATATTGGACAAATCTTCTCGAGATCGATTTGCGTAGCTTGATCGGTATTTCCAAGTGTTGTGTATTTTTAGAACTTCTTTTTTTCTTGTCCCACCGTATGATTGATCTATGGAGATAGATAGGATTCTTACACGCTGAGAAATCGGTAAGCAAGCAGTAATAATAATGGCGCGTGGGCGGACAGTTACCTCGAGATGTTAGCAGCTGCGTTTCTTTGTCCTTTGACTTGTTTTTCTAATTCAACGGTCTTAACCCATTTACGCATTTTCAGTCGTTGAACGTGAAAAGTCGCCTTTTGCAATTCACTGCGTAATTCTTCAGACGCTATTATTAACTGTTTGGAAATCGATTATCGTTCATCAGAATCGTCATTGAAAATTTTCATTGATCCTGTCATTATTAGTCGCATTATATACTGAGTACGTATTATTTTGAGAAATAGACGTAACCGTTTCGTATAGTTCTGCATGAGGCTCAGATCGAATGAATACTGTTAGAGAGAAAACGGTAGAGATTAAAAAAAGAAAGAATAAGAATAAGAAAAAAAAAGCATAAATATCGAATACGCCGAATCTTCTTTGCTCGAGGAAGTTTCTACGGGATTCCGGTGTATCGGTGACACGTCTTTGCGGCTCGATGCTTCCAGGTTCTAAAGCGAAATACATCGGACCAAGAGTTAAATTTAAAATCGTGCACTTTGACCTCCAGCAAGTCAAAGCGAAGCCAAAGTGGAAAAAAAGTCATCAATAAAAAAAAGTGACTGGAAAACTAAAAAAAATGACAAACGTTTTACGAGTCCTTTGTTCTCACTAACAAAAAGAAGTGCGCATCTTATAATAATAATAATAAATCCCTATAACAATGTCATCCACCATAATAACACAGTACAGCGTCATCAGGAGTCATCAAAGGGACTGATTCTTTTTTTGGTCCCAATTCAACAAATTCATCTCAACTATCAGCTGCATACAGTCTAGGATCGACCTTGGTTGCATTGAACCATAAGATTATTCAGACACCCCTGAGACAAGGGTGTAAGACTGAAGTCATCAAAGTCATCGCTACAAGCGATATCCTGTGGACGCGAATGGGGAGCGAAGAAGGGCCCGGTATGGCGCCTGTCACTGACCCTGGCGCCTCTTGGCAGCATCACTACGTCTGGCCCAATCCTCATCCTCACCACGGTCATCATCCCCAGTATCAGCAATCATTACAAATGACTGCTACCTCGTTGACGAATTCTCAGCAACATCAGATACAACTGCAATCGGTTCAGCCGACGCCGTCGCATCAGCAACATCAGTACCATCAGCAGCAACAACAACAACAACAACAGCAGCAGCAGCAGCATCAGCAACATCATCATCATCATCATCATCATCCACGTGGACAGATGACTTCACGAAGGTCTTGCTCTTACGGCAGCCCAGGTACCTTTCAACAAGATTAACCCTTGTGACCTTTCAATGTTCTACGTTAGGCTAGTTCACTGTTTACATGTAACTGCACGTTATGATACACACGACATGCTACTCTCCTCTCTTTGCGATCCTTTAATTGGCCTCATGGGAAATCCCATGAATTTTATCCTTATTAAGGATAATTTTTATCTAATTACATAATCGATCAATCCCAAGTCCATTGGATCTATTCCAATCACCAAATGGATCATTCAAGGATAGTCACTAATAAGAGATACAAGATTATTACCTGTAAGAGATAAAAGCACGAAGCACTCGCTATACCCTGGAGATTTTTTTCTATGGACAATATCTTATCCCCCACTCATTTCCTCTTTTACCTGTTTTACCTTTTTTTTCTTCCTTCCGCCGCGTGATCAAGGTGGGGGAGGTTACGAAGAAGGCGGTAGGCGGTGTCTGTCTCCTCAGTATATCGATTAGTAAGCGTAATGTCGTTTAATGCGTACTGCATGAAAATTAAATGAATCCACGTTCACATGTATCGCGTTGGCTTTTTAATAAATCCCAAGTGTCGCTTACTGCTGGAACAGAAATAATAAAGGCTGTATGGTTATTTTCCCATAGAAGCAACAGATACCTCATGAATAATTTAAAGAGAACGAAATGTCTCTTGCTAGGGAATATATATATATATCACTACGTAAGCATAACGAAAGGATATATCCTAGAATGTGAAATATGGAAAAAGAAGATAATTCAACTGTATGGATGCTGCATTGTGTATACACCCTTAAATAAAATACTTCGGTATGGGATTGACTAGTCTTATTATGCAAAATTCTTTGTATATCTTGAGATTGCATTTTCAGTGGAAGTATCGCGCGATGGGATTGGTCCAGCAGAATCCTGTCGCAGTAACCTTCTTCTTGGCTGTACATACTTTATTGGATGGATCTTAAATTTTCGTTTTTCTCTCGATCATATAGAGTACGTATAGGTATTGTTATTCGCTTTCTTTATCTTTCTCTTTTCACTGAATTATCGCGCGCGAGATTTTTCGTTATTCCGTCGCCCGAGCTCTATGGAAATCGTGCGGGATAAACGACGCTCGTCCATTGGCTAAATAAAGTGCTACATGGAAACTGTATCTAATCGCGCGACTATTCCAGCGACAATCCATATTCTATTGGGTAGCTTAGCACGTCATATCGTATAAACAAGAGAAAATTGAATATTTTCTATTATTCCTACAATACGAGAAACGCGCGGTAGATTTTTACTGAATTTTTCATAATCGATAATGACCAGTATCGATACCTCGTCTCGCTTGCGAAGTCGCCTTTAGATTCGATACGGTCACTGTAGTATTATTAATCGTAGCAGTGTGGGCGACTGACGGGATTTGCTATCGGTAGCCTAAATATCGGGAGATCCGTATCGCTTGTACATGTTGCGTAGACTAAACACGTCCTAGAGACAGTTTCACGGTTGACTATATAGCGAATCGGACGATCTGAAAACGCGGCTTGATGCTTATCGATAATCTCGATACGTTTTTACGGATGGTAACGAAGTCGAACGAGCTTTTGACGATTTTGTTGATGATCGATGCTTTTTTTTTAATGATAAGAAAAACGATAATAATGACCATTTTAAATGGACCAATGACAAACGTCAATTCTTATTTACCTCTAATTGTACATGGGATAAACAGCTATTAGTATCGCGCGACACGATATCAACAGTAGTTGACATTGAATATCCTCCTGGTTTGCTCCTTGTGTTTTTACGGCATTGTAGGATACAGACAAACTGTGTCGTCGAACATTATTTTTAAGCCGAGTTTAGAAGCGTACGAATTAGTTCCAGCGGCAGGTATAAAATCGTGACCGTTTCGTTAGTGGAATCTCGAAGTCCTCAAGACGCCTTTCCATACAGCGACGACCGTGATCGTAGACGGTTACGAGGAACGATTGCATTGCCGTAAAGAAATAATAAGAGGCGAACAACAGGAGGGACTCGTACTGTAAGAAGGTAAGAGAAAGAAGAAAAAAAAATAAAGAAAGAAACAACCATAAGTTGGAATAGAAGAAGTAGAGGAATATGCATGTAGCGATTGTTTACCGCTATCGAAGCGTAATCGTTCCCTTCGCGTCGGCGAGGATCGTGACAATAGTCGCGTTCCTCAGTTTAACGTAAAAACTTCATAAAATGCGAACCCGCCTTTAGTCAACTGTAAAGTCTATCAGTATATCCGTGCAGCAGTGTCGTTGCTATAGAAACAATTGTGATTAGTTGAGAACGGACCGAGGGACGTTGGAATTCTCTCGTTACACGATTCTTCTAATCAGGTTTCTTGTGTCTGTCAGTGAGGCGTTAGAGGCTGTGAAAAAGAAATTCATTTTTAATTTTTTTTTTCCAACCAATGAAATAACTTGCCGATCGTGTCGCCGCGACGGTAGGATCGCGCGATCGTCGTGTCAATACGTGACGGAGGATGGGCAACGCACGTGGAGTAGATCCAAGGACACCAAGACGTTCCATCTCGCTGCCGAGGATAATGCTGCGTTCCAGGATAACAGTGGACGCTGTTTACAACGCGACTGCAATGCACAGGATGCGAATTCTACGTGTAATCTTCCACTTTTCCTCGGTGCACGTTTAAGCGTTGCGCATCGAGCGTCTCCTGCGAGTCAGAGTGAAAAACCATCTCGGCGGCCATATTGGAAATAAAAAAGTATCCCGAAAAATACGTCCTGCTCGACTAAAAGAGAGAGAGTTTAAGAGAAAGGACCAGTCAATCGATGACTTGCTAATTAAACCGGAATTAATTGGTTTTACGGATTTACTCATCGATTCGGTAGAGTCTTACGTAAAATTCTAATCTAAGGCTATTGTCGTCGAGTCGTCGTTAACCATTGAACAAGTACCAAAAACTGCCCAAGTGGCGCTGCTTGAAGCTTTTTTTTTTAAATTTTGATAGTTACCCGTCTACGCTATACTCTATGGACAAGACTAAAGATTATGCAGCAAAATGCATTTATGCACATGGCAGATGGATGATGTCACGAGATCGCACTGACGACTCGCTGCACTTGAGGATTCCTGTGAAAAAAGAGAAAAGAGGAGAAAGAAAGAAAAAATGGCGGAGATACGCGATAACGGATGCCTGTGTGTATGGATATATAGATATATAACTACTATACTCACTCTCAACGAAGAATGCGCGATTTGTCAATGCGTACTTCGCCATTTCGTGATCGGCCTTTCACATGTGTAACTATATACTGGAAATACGTGCATTTAAGTATGTGTGTGTATGTATGTATATATATATAGTATACATATACACATATCTGCCCTCTCTTATTGTTACCAGTGCGCCTGAGTACGCGATTATACTCAAGCATCTAATGGAATCGATGATCTGGCTAGAAGAACTTGGCAATAGCATCCTTGACGAACCTTTCATTGCCTAGTGCACAGTATATCAGTTGGAATTCAGTATCGTGTCTGTATAAGAAAAAAATAGCAAATAATAGTAATAACGAAAAATTGTTTAAGAAAATGTTTATAGCGGTTACGACAGTCAGAGTTGATATCGTATATCAAATTAGAGGGACGATGGAAGAGAGACTGACATATATTATACAATTTGCGCAAATTCATTTTTCATCTAATCGCCATATTTCACGGATCAGCAAATTTGCACTCGCCGTAAAGTATTCAAAGAAAAAAAAAAGGGAAAGAGTGTATGGTTTACATAATTTTGTTCAATAGATATTTCTGGATCTTGCCTTCGATAATTTAGATTGCCTTTCTAGAAACTGCGTCTAACGACTTAACGTGTATACCTGGACTAGAGTCTCAGAGTCCAGAGAGTCTCCGGCGGTCGTGTGAGTCGAAGTTAACAAAAAAAAAAGAAGTACCAAGAAAAATAAAGCACTAAAAAAGAAAGAGTGAGAAGAGAAGTAAGAAGCCTATAGCGAAGCAGTCAGTTGTAAGACAAAAGACTGTTATTGCGGAGGTTGCGAACTGCAAAGACGATGCTGCCTGCTATGCCTCCCACTTGCGCATTATGCGAGGAGATAGAGTATCTCGCGGAGGAAACATTTTCCGTTCTTTCTTCGCTGGGGTGATCCCTGACCCCAGGGCCCTGCCCACCCGGGCCCAGCCCTGCTTGCCCTCGGCACAGGCAATGTTGTCCATTCCATCAAGCTTTAGTCCGAGTTCACCTCTTGGTAGGAAGGACCTGTAGAATTTTCATTTTATTTTCTCTCTCTCTCTCTCCTTATTTTACTGAAATTTTATAGGATCTATTGCATCACGTTCGTCCTTAGGAAGAAGAATAAGAAGAAGTATATCAGTGACGAAATTCAAGGATGTTTTTTTTGGAAGATAATGATCCCACTTGAAAACTTTTCTTTTACCTTTATAGTCTCTCTCTTGTTCATTGACTGATATCCTTCTTGGCCTGCCGTCGAGTCTAGTTTTCAGGAACAATGCGAGTTATGGGAATGGCGACTTCATACCCACATCGAATGGCGCAAAGGCTCGTGCGCATGCGAGCGCGCGCGCGGCAAGATGAAGGCGAGGTGTTGATTCATGGTTGTCTCACAGTTGCAGACTTCTGCACGGCGCAAAGGAGTGTCCCGTTGAAAATACGCGCGTGAATTATGTCCGGCGGATATACATCTCGCAGGAGCAGTGACGATCGGTAGAAAAGATGAAGGGATGAATGCTACATACGTTCTGGAAGATTCTCTTTCGAAGTACACGATAAACCATAGAAGCGCTGAAAGAGCGTGCGGCTGAAAATGGAACTAAACGAAATATTAATATGATTATTATTCTTCTGTTTTTCATACTCATTAAACACAGCGGACAACTCACGATTTGTCTACTGTACAATCGTTTGATTTTCGATAGAAAAAATTTAAAACCCCAGACTGCTCCTCCACCAATCGTCATCCACTTCGACTCCATTTGAAAACTCTTACTTGGGTCCTTGATCGGGCCCACTTTTTTTCAGCCCTTTCTTTCCTCGCCGTTCCTTCTGGCTAGGCGGTCGCCATTAACGTCGAATTAAGAGCAAGTGCTCGTTCGTGTCCGTCGTGGTCGGGCAGAAGGACCGTCGGCTTGCTTTTATTTTTAGAGAAAGTTTTCGCTCGAGAACCAGACAGGAAGCACGCGAAGTACTCTTCCTCGTTGCGATATATAATAATTCAGTGATACGCCGTTTCGTCTGCTGCGTGCTTAATACGCAGCCATTAATAATTTATATGGTTGCGAATAAATTGCGAAGAAAAAAAGAAATACAAAATTTAAAAGCGAAGAAATTCTCCCGCGCAATGCTAACGCCGTCATTCGTTACGTCCAACGCTGGAATGACAGACGGGTGTCTGTTATAGAAAAAGAAAAATACATTTCATATAAAAATATATATATATCGTTCATAAAAAAAAAGATACTCCCCCGCTCCTTAGTAAATGCAAAGACAGTGGGAAAACATTCATAAAATATACTCTACTTATATCATTTTCAGGTGACCCCATGATAACATCCTCACTCAAGGGTAAGTGGCCATCGTCAGCTCATCTATTATTTAAAAATTCTTTAATAATTACACTCGCTAAAATTCGCAATATCTTGTAATCACGCCCCCCCCCCCCCCCCACACTCCTCACCTACGTCCCCCCTGGCACCCATATAATACACAATAAATTACGGTTGCATGGTGTTCATGGATTTTCGTTTTTTTTTCATGGGTTTTTCTTTTTCTCATATATTCCTTCTCTTGGTTTACAAAGTTCGTTCTTTTGACAGGTCTCCCCCCCTACTCCCCCGCCGCAATCTTCAAATTAAACCGTCATTTCCGTCAGGCACCTTTTCTCGCCCATTTCTTTTTCCGTATTCTTTTCTTTCCACCCCCTCCCCGCCCCCTCGTTTCTTTTTAACCCTTTTCCTTTTCTTTTTGTCAATTCACCATCAACCGCAGTGCTACCCGGCGCACATCGTGAAACCGAGGATCGGCATTCATGCGCGAAACGTTTTACTTTCGAATTGATCGTTTTCAAAGCGCATCACCGATCCTACCGGTTTTTCCATGTTTCGCCGAGATATCGCCAACTGCCAAAACACTCTTACTCTTGACGTGCACCGCAGGAAGTCACGATGTATAGCCGTCGCGTAATCGTAAGAGAGCTTGGTCTTCTGCGAGTCTTGGATCGTTGCACTGTAGATAGGAGATCGTATGAGGAAAAATGGACTGTAAAAAAAAAGAAAGATATATATATAGAAAGATTCCTTTTTTTTAATATACTCGGTATACCTTGTCACAGAAAATGGAAGAGAACCACTAGCACGTTTACACGAACAGGCGAATTCCGTCGCGTTTCTTTCTCAATAATTTATAAGTACGCGGCGCCTGTTAATTGCACGACAGTCAGCGAGTGGCATCGTTAATCGGTATACACTAGTAAAGGTAATAATATCTACTTCGTTCACGATCCAGCACAACAGCATGCCACTGTTGTGTCTTCGAGTAGCTATTTATTACGTATATAAACATTCGCGGATTACATATATACATGCATAATACGTCTTATATACTTGCACGGAGGCGCTTAAGGTATATAATATACAGGTATATATATATAGTTTAGTAGACGCTCTAGAGATGCATGTGGGATATTTTAAAAGAAACCGGGTAGAGAACGTTCCGGCCTTGTGACGTCACATCCCGTCCCATCCCGTCTTCTTCAACTGGTTGCATCTCACTGGTATCTTACCGATTGTCCACGTTGTCTTATATACCGATACGAATAGTCTGATTCTTCTATTGATACTCTTCGATTTTGGATGCCATGTTGAAAATGTACAAAATTCGATAACGTACGGTCTTCGCGTTAATGCTTTACCATACATACCTTTTTACACACGTTATCCAGTTACTTGTTGTGAACGCTTATTTGCATCCTGACGATGGTGACGTTGTCGTCTAGCACGGACGTCCACGGGATATCCAATAGGAAGGAAGTCCTCGGACGCTTTTACTCAACCGAGGAACAGGAAACTTGCACGGAACTATGAGGAAGATCGTCCCTAACCTAAAGAATGAACTGATAGGCGATAGTGGCGCCACTTTCGTCCGAATCTCGAACTATACGTTACTCAGGTATGTACAGCCTGATCAGGAAACAATGGAAATTAGGTGGACGTTTGATCAGTGAAAAAAAAAGTCACTGCATAATCAGACACCGATTTGTAGAGGTTGCTTATGGACGATCCGTGAAGTAAATAAATGATGAGAAATTTTTTTAACGTCTACCATTATCTCTTTTTTTTTTCTTTAATATTTATTATCTATTATACGGAATTTTTGTAACGCCTTATTTCGAATAACAATCAAAGTAAACGCGTTTAACGTGTCCTTTTGCTATTGATCTATGTAGGGGTATGGTATAGTAAATATATACGTGGTGCAGGGAGCGTTAGTTGTTCTGAATATTCTGACAGTTGTCAAGATCGATAGTGGATATCGATATTTCTCGTTAGTTGCTGACTTCGCAGTACATAAGGTGGCTTTATGTTTTTGAAAATTTACCGTCTAAATCGTCAACCCCTTTGGCAGACAGTTATGTATTTCGATATCCTGTATATTGTGAATGCTACCCTCTATTATGGTCCTGTACGGTGAATGTACTTGCTCGTGCGAGATAATTGATATTTGTCCAGGTTTATTAGCTGGTAGTTTCATGAGAACTTGACTGTATCGATAGAAACGGGGTTTGCTCAGCTTGTCTGTCTGTGACGTGTGTTTGATATGCCATTAAGGAGGTACGACTATTAGGACAAATCCAACTAAACGATCTGAAATTTTGATATGTTCTTGGCAGGTACATAATCTTCGCGCGTGCAGAGTTTCTGAAAAATTGACCGTTCCCGTTTTTACGTTATGCACAGTGAAAATAACGTAAATTGCATAATACAGACATACTTGCCCTGTCAATTTTGACGTCGTGTATTTCGGCTTCTGAACGGTAAAAATTCATGAAATTTTTATCAGACAATTATTTCACATAACAACCAGTTTTTTTTAAATTAGGACAGTTGACATTATTTTTTCAACGTTTTACACCAATTATTAAGCAATGTAGTGTGAAAATGAAAAACTTTATACGTCTCTGCTCTTCGATTTGGGTCAATGACGATGCTTTGTGTAACAAATATTTTTGATGATGGCAGTATACTGTTTATTCGCGAAAAGAAAAAGAAGTACTGTATATAGGAAACAGTCGTACCTCCTTAAACGACAGGCATTTTGATTCGATAACATTTTCTTAGTATCATGTATATATATACACGTTTTGTTATCATTAATCAATAGTCAATCAAACGTAGTCAATACATATATACGATGTTATAGAATTTCTATTATTTTTACTCTTCACTCTTGTTATTACCTTTCTTCTTTTTTTTTTAATTAACAATCTCATCCACTTGACGACTAACTCCCAGACCCCGTCGATTCCTGTCCAGGTAGCCGAGAACCCAGCCCACTGGGAAACATGAAACCGGCCGTCAACCGCATGGGATTATCCTTCCATACCGTCAGGCACGCTACGCCATGACACGCCATTGCCACATCTTGCTAAAGACAAACGTATATATGTGTATATATATATTATACCCATAACCCGCTGAACGCATGCCCATAAATATCTGTAGTAATATAGAGTACGTCATTTTTTAATTTCACATTTAATCTGTCATTGAAATCACGCAAAATTCAAATTTAACGCGATTATCGTTTAATTGAACAATTAGAAGTTGCGAGGTGGCAGCGACGGGAGTTTAGGCATAGAGTATGCAAACGAGATAGAAGTGCTACGTAGTGGTTTATTTTTTACTCTTTCTCTCAACTCTCTTCATCGCATTTATACAAGTGCCAGTAATGTTCTAAATCCTTAAGAAACATTCAAATATTTTCTTTGGTGGTTTTTTTTTTCTTCAAACGATTTTTCATCTTAGCGTCCACTTACTATATGGCTAACTAAACTTCCTCACGGGCACACGTGCCGCTGCATTCATACGCGTAATCGCACGCGTACCTATACGAGGGAGCACGCTGTTTCTCAGGCGTGATAATTATAATTATACTTGGTACAAGACGGGAATTTCTTTAAGTCTTTCGAAGGTTTACAAGGCCTTTCGATCTCTGCTGTTACATTCTACCTCGTATTGTTAAACCTCTCCAGTCTTTCTATTCTATGGGATACTCCTATTTCCTTCTTCACCATGAATAATATTTCCATTGCCGCAGTCGCGAGGTCGTCACTGTGTCAGTACACTCCACACATGTGAAATAACCTACGTCATTTGCCAGGAGTGCGTGGACAGTATTGAATGACAGTAAGGGGACCTATATGATTGATTTTTGAATATTTTAGTCAGTACGGCGGGAAGGTTTTGACGTTTAGGAATTGTTGATAGATTTTTTGTTTTCTTTTAACTTTTTTTTCTTTAATATCGAGGCAATTTCGCCGGCTGTCACTTACGATAAGGAATTATCGAGCGTAGGTACGAGACGAGTCTCTATCTCACCGTTAATTCTTATCAGACTCGTTATCTGCCTGGAAAGAAAAGAGACACGATGGATTTACAATTTCCTGTTCGTTCGTTCGTTTCCCTTTTTTTCTTTCTTTCTTTTGCATTACTTTTATTTTAAGAATGAAATTTACGATCGTATCGAATGCTTCTATTTTTTTTGAATTCTTTTTTTATTTTTGTTCCTTCTATCCTTCTCTTTCGCTTACCTTTCATTGATACTCAAATTTCAAAATGGCCTCGCGTCTCGCGCGATCCCAGCCGCTTTTGATCTAGTACGCGACGCGGCGAGCAATTAACAGCTGACGGACAGATGTTGCGTGGCGAGTTTACAAAGGCGCGAAGAAGCTTCACCGACAAAGCTCCCACGTGTGGATCCAGCCGTATACATTGAACTACATAGTTTGCAGTAGAGTCGGCCGACTTACCCAGCAGAAAAGACTTTTGCAGTTACCTAGATACATACATACGTCAGACGTGTTAAACTTGACGTTTCTGGATCGGTAGCGTCTTCGCCTGACGCTTCTTAAGGTGACTCCACACGTGCGCGTGCGTCAATACGCATATAGCTGTATATCCAAAGTACCATTAACGACCTGTTACCGAATGTAGATCAGATTATTAATCCATACGATTAGACTCATCCCCGTGAAAGCATTCATCAATTCCTTTCCTCGCGATCGGCGGCAAATTTTCGCGCGTTGCAAATCGACGTCTAGATAAATGCGTACGCACCCATAGTGACTATACATATATACTTATTGATTCACTTGCAACGTTTACTCATTACTCACTGGCGATAATTGGCGACTGAGATAAAGTGCTTTACGCCATTACGATCATCGCGACAATAATCGCTTCGATTATAGTTCTGTCGCTCGCGTGAAAACGCTTTTCTTCCGATACGTCAACTGTGTCATTTTTCATACGAATCTTCGGTGTTCTAGATCCGTAGTACGTAATATATTTTTTTTTACATTATGTACAACGTTTCGGAACGTTACCTATATATAATATATACTATATATATATAGCCAGCATATTTTAAACCGTCGAAGGCATTAAAGTCCAGAAATAAGATTTGGCAAGATCTGACTGACTGGTACCCGTTGAGCAACCATTATAACTCGTATGGCCCGGGCCGGCAAAGAACCGCTTTCGGCCACTTTCTCCGGTTAGTGAAATGCCACGGTTCTCCACCGTTGCCATAGTCCAAGCCAATCGCCTTGGGAGGCGAGCCAAGTTCTTTCTTTTTTTTTTGTATTCTCACTTTTTTTTCGTCATCCTCCACCAGTACCCCCCGCCCTTTATACACTCCAGGGCAAGTTTCGCTCTTTTCTGGAATAAAAAAAGGTTTACGCAATAAACTGACCAAATTTTTGTCTTCTTTCTTTTTGGTATGGAACCAGTAGAGTTCTCCAAGTTATAGACGCACGTGGCGTTCTGTTTCCTTCAGGAATACTTGGTCTCCTGGCTGTTGCGTTTTATAGCTGAGGAATTGTCATTGCGAAATTACACCGGGAGGATATATATATATACACAACTTAGTGCTGATCGTAGATGATAGGAGTGAAAGGGGCCAGGATCAACAGGTTGCTGCAGGA
>JARQST010000539.1:218929-314789 GCA_030142225.1 Pachycephus smyrnensis | reverse complement strand
CTTTTTTTTTTGTATTCTCACTTTTTTTTCGTCATCCTCCACCAGTACCCCCCGCCCTTTATACACTCCAGGGCAAGCTTCGCTCTTTTCTGGAATAAAAAAAGGTTTACGCAATAAACTGACCAAATTTTTGTCTTCTTTCTTTTTGGTACGAAACCAGTAGAGTTCTCCAAGTTATAGACGCACGTGGCGTTCTGCTTCCTTCAGGAATACTTGGTCTCGTGGCTATTGCGTTTTATAGGTGAGGAATTGTCATTGCGAAATTACACCAGGAGGATATATATATACACAACTTAGTGCTGATCGTAGATGATAGGAGTGAAAGGGGCCAGGATCAACAGGTTGCTGCAGGATTCTCGTTCCGTTCGCATCGAGACGATCCTCCGTGTTAACCTTTAGTCAGGAAACTCCGGCAATTACCTGCCAGCCATCCTTGCTCGAGGGGATGGGACGAATGGAGACGGTCTAGGAAGCGGTTACTTGCTGCAGAACCGCGTAAAGGTTACCGAGGCAGAATTTTCATAATCGATCAAAATAATCTTTGATAAGCTTACAGTACGATCGTCCGGTCGTACGTTTCGGGCTCGTGAAATTGAGAGGCCGCCGATTTATATTTCACGCGATTAAATCGATGAAAGCGAACTTATTCGTGTAGGACCCAGGCAAATGCTGGTTAGAAAATAGTTAAACGTCTCGAATTCGTTAGTCACACGCTACTGGCTACGTGGCAGCCAAAACGTGCTCGGGATACCTTTTGTTTCGCCATTTTTTTTTTCCCCTCCGAATCTCTTTCTCTTTTACGTATTAAAGTTTTATAGTGAAAAAAATCGATTATCGCAAAAGTCAGTGGGACATAACGTTTAGTTCCCATAAATCGGATGACGGTATAATACTTGACTTGAATAACAAAAATTTTGGTGGATGATAATAATGATAAATGAAATGAGAAAAAAAATCGCTCGTCCCATATGCCCGGTCGGATTCGCAGTTTCCGCGTTCGCTGAGGCAAGGTTCGGGGCCCAGACCGGTTTCGGTGATTCAGGGCCCGAACTGGTGCCCATAGTGTTCTCCTAAGTATCTCCTATACATTGTTGGGCCCAAGAAGAGTTTATCGCGGGCCCCGTGGAGAGAGTGGAACGCGCATGCGGACTGGGATTCACGATCGGCACTTACTCACTGGACCCTCTCTCTCTTTCTCCTCTTTTCTCTGTCTCTTTCTCACTCACTCACTTTTACACGCAGACGTTCACTATGCTCTCTCGCTCTTGTCAACTCCTCTCCTCTCTCTCTTGCTGCTCCTTCTCGCCGTCGCGTTTCTCTCTCGCTGACTTCGACGTCGAGGAAATCTTCCCCTTCCGTTCCGTGGGCCCCGCGCCATTTCACCACTTTCGATTTTACCCAAGTGCCGTCGAGCGTTACCGTTAATTTCAACTCGGCCAATCGAATCCGCTAGAAACGATCTGGGTCACTATAAGAAAATCAGGGCATCCATTTGGGAATTTTGTCTTTTTCGTAAGAAAGAAAAAAGTAAAAAAATATTGTACGATTACAATATATTTTTGAGTGACGTCTGTCAATCTTTTTTTTATTCCATTCGGATAGCGAGAGACGAACGATGAGATTCTAGGGACTTTTGACACTTAGCCGTAACGCACTTACTTCGCTAGGGAAATATGATTAACCCTCTGTGCAATTCGAACACTTTCATTTCAAGTAAAAGATCCTCCACGAGTATCCCACGTTTATATTTACCTTGGAAAGTACAGGAATGTCAGTATACAAGACGACTTAGCCAAGAACCGTAGGACTCGTTAGGATGGTTACTTTTATCCAAATCGATGTTTACCATATAAATCTTTCCTAGGGAATTTTATTCTATCCTGGATACTGTCGTGGACCGTCGTAAAGATTATTTTCGTGCAGAATCAACAAGGAGGCACCAGGAGTCCAAACTCAAAATATTCACCATAAGCCTTTTCATCAGATTCTCCTTGTCAGGTCGTATCAATGAGAAAAATATTCACGCTGAAGTCCAAATTCGAAAGGGCAACTATTACTCAAAAAATATACATATTAAGACCCTTTTTAACGTGCAACCCTTGTTAACTGTCTATATACAGAAATCCCAATGCGGAAGCCCTTCTTGTCGTCTGAAATCGCTGTTAGAGTCGTGTAACTCTGTTTCCAACGGTCGAACGATGGGAGGTGGTGGTAAAAGAAGTGGGGATTCCAGTCACAGTAGTGGGAGGTGGAGGCGGGCAATACGAAGGCAGGTTCTGCGCCTTCCCGGAGGAGAGCTCTCCTCTGGAGGCCGTGGCAGCTCGTGGCGGCTCCGCACCGCAGTACAGCACCACGGCGCAGTGCCTGTCCGGACGCCGTACGTTCGAGACACGCTTTTCATTCCCTTGCTGCCCGTTCAGTGACTCCCACTCTGGTGTCTCGTTCACTCTCGCTGTCATAGCCACGGGATTTTGACAGCTGCAGAGAAGAGAGGAGAAAATTAACGCGTGTTCCCTCCGTATCCTTGTACGTTAGACTTTTGCTCTGTGACTTCAATGGTGTCTTTAATGGCATTTACGAGCATTGACTGTTTGATTGTAATCGCGTAACGATAAGGCAATCACGAATCTCGTTTGAATTTTAGATGAACGATAACAATTGCTTTCGCCGAGAAGACGCTACTGGGATTGCCTACGGTATCCTTAGGACGTTGAATACCGTATAGTTTGTATCTGGACGTTGTGAGTGGGTGAAAATAGTGATCGGAAAAAAGCGTCAAGGACAGACATTCTAGCGAAGCGTACTAGAGGAACTTCCGTGCGCCTTTTATTCTTTTTTTCTTTTTTTTCCTTTGTAATTCTCTCTTGCCTTCTTATCCTTGTATTTATCGCAGTATACGTAGCTTGCGTATCGAGAAAAGAAGAACCTTTATCGTATACCTTTTTCATCTCCCGCGAGAGACACAGTCGAACATGACAGTTTGAGGTTAGAAACGCGCCCTGATGTTTTGGTAAAGACGAGGAGCACGGTGCATCAACGCGTCGATAGACCTCGCGACTATTCTGACAATAATAAACTAGACGAAGACGTCGGGAAGAAGGGTCTAGTGCCTTCGGGTATATTAAGAAGACGACGTGGAAGAAGAAAAAAAGAAAGAAACGTGCCTCCAAGAAATTCACGTGCCTCCAAGTAAGGGACCGGACGACTGTTTTACAGTGTCTCGAAGGAACGACCGATTTCGTACAGTGGCGGCTGAGTCCCGTCGTATTTGACAGCAAAGAATTAACGGGAACTCGGTGATTAATAAATAAATGCGAACTGCGTGAAACGAACGGATGAGCTGTGCTATGGAGTACCAGCAATTGGCGCCGCCTCCAGTACCAGGAGTGCTTCACCAGGCGCATCATCCCCAGCAGCATCAACCCCCTGGACCGCCACATCCGCATATCGTAGTTGCTCCGGCACATCAACAACAACCCCAACCGCCGCCGCCCCTGCCGCCCACGTCTCACGCCCATCAGGTTCACACTCCTTTGCCACCAATTCACGATGACAGCACCAGCTCTCGTTGGAGCCAGTATCAGCATCTGTGGAGGCAGCATCATGTATACATGAACGGTAGGAAATTCCGAGGATTAACCTCTCAACAAGAGACACGAACGCGGAAGGAATATCTTTCGTTCGCAAAAGTTAATATCTACTAGATAAAAGTTATCCAATAGGGGATATATGCTTGTAGCTACGCTATACTTATATCCAAGGATATACCTGATCGTCCTTAGGTCCGTTGTCTGAGTAGTCCTTGCTATTTTATTTAACCCTTTAGCAAACTCCACAAGGCCCCTTTAACGCGATTCAGTGCTCTTCCGCCATTAGACTTGAACGTAGATAAACTATGAATTACGAAATAGTTGATGCTTCCTCGCGTCTAACGTCACGGCGTTCGTCACCCGTGGCGTTCTCAGCGTGGAAGTTTGAGAAAAAAGAGGTTAGGTCGTCCTGCGAAAAAATTCTGATAAATTATCAATACTCGTACATACCTGTAAATAAAGACAGTACGGGAAGTTATTATCTCGTGAATTTTATTAGAAATATGAAAATCTTGTAGACCGCCAACCTTGTCGTACAAAAATGATTAACGGCTGACCGAAGTAACACCCGAAGACACGATAAGACTTTTTACCGTTAAATTCAAAATCTCTAATACGTATATGTTAATTTTTATTTTTTTATCAAACACATGACACAGTCTTCGATATATATTTTCTGTCTGTATGTACTACGTAGTAATTTTCTATTGGAAATACGTAGTATAGCCAAGTAGAAACGCCCACCTGTTGCTTACCGGTCAGCCTACATACAGACTGTAACTACTGGCTGTGCTTGGAGACTTTCTGGCAGTCATTCAGTCAGTAGGAAAGTCTACTGACTAACCAGACATTTATATATACATATATACACCTTTGGACAGCTGATAACTTCTTTTTTTTTTATATTCTGTATATCCAATCTGGTTTATATTTTGCCGCCATTTACGCATGTCTTCTCAGTCAGGAAAGATCTCTTCGAACACGTTACTCGCGTATCGCACTGAATGTAACACCAATGAATCATCCTTATTTCCATGTATATGCGTATGCAGATATACCTCTCTTACATATAATGTATATTATGTACATATATAAGTATATAATATATATATATCAAAGCCAGCGATGAAATCGCCCGAAGCGTCTTACATTTGCATTTACCTACGCCCGTTATCGTTATCTTTCTTCTTTACATTGTCCACCCACCTACTTGCTCGCTCGTGCAATTTTTCATCTGCGCCTTATCCCATTATCTGCGCCAGATAAGACAAAATCGGCGCACAGTTTGAATAACGTAAATGAAGAAAATGAAAATTGGAAAATTCTTTTGCGACAATCATTCGCACGAATAACCAGTAGGTCCAGTAGAGTCAAGGCTGTTTTTCTTTTATATTGTTTCTAGTATAATAATTAACGGTCCAATTAGTGAGGTCTTAATTATTTTTTTTTTTCACTCTCCCCCATCCTACTCTGTTCCTCTGTACCCTCTTTTCTCTCTCTCTCTCTCTCTCTCTCTCTCTCTCTCTTTACTCATCTCTTTACACTCGCCTTCCAGCATCGATTAACCCCACGCCTTTCGATTATACTAAATTATTCCGCATGCGGCCCGCTTCCGTCTAGCGACGAGTCAGGGCCGTAGAGCAGCGCGTTCGTTTCTCCCCGCGAAGCCACTGTGTTTGCCCCACGAATTGAAGTAGTGACGTCATCGAATATCAGTCCCAATGGATGATACACAATAAGAGAAAGAGAGAGAGACAAACAAACCAAAATAATTATCCATAACAACGAAACTCAAGAGAGACAACACTAAGCCGGGACGTTGAGACAAACATTTTTAGCATTTCATCGAGTCGACTAATGCTGATTGGTTGCTAGATGAAGTCACTTAACTCCGTTAGCCCCGATGCGTCCATATGTGAACATATGTGTCTCGTAACGCATGCTACCAACCACATATACCCACACCATTCTCTCTCTCTCTCTCTCTCTCTCTCTCTCTCACACTCTGTCTCTCTTTGAATCACGAACACACTGCCACACTGGAGTATGACTGACAAAGTGGATGACCTTGTGTTAGTACCTCTGCACATACGTACACATACGACACACGTGCACCCGCCAGATCGTACGTTATATGGAGCACACGGATGCAAGTGGCTCCAACGAATTCGTATACCGTATGCGTTTCGAATTATTTATGCCATAACAATGGGGAACACCATAGGAGCTTTAAATCCACCATATAACACAATGGGCTTAGGGATGGGCAGACCACGGGGCCTCTCCCTGTCCTGCTTACTTTTTATACCATTGTCATCTAATGACGAGTCGTAATGTCATCGCGCGAAAATAGAATCGCGATTAGACGTCTACTCTGCCCATGGGGTGTATAACTTGTTGCTAGGTCCAAATACAGGCAATTTCAAATAGACCATCGATCTAGCAGTGGACCCAGTGCGTTGTGTTGATGCTGATAATCATGTGTTTGCTGAACCCTGTACCAATATTGAATCAATACAAATTTATTTGTGCGTGTATATATATATATATATATCCGGATCCACTCTGGGTCACATGACGCCCGCCACACTCGGATAACCGCGATCCCATTATCTTCCGGTGCTTTTAATAGACGTCAATACCACATATGCATATATATATGTCTTCGATTGATTATCGGAACTTGTGAAAGTTATGCGTGCACGGGAGACTCGATGATTTATCCTGATGGATTTTTGGTATTGGTATCGGCATACGAATTTTTCTTTTTTTTTTCTTATAGGGAATTTTCGGAGTCGTGTTATCTAGGGAATTTTTAAGTGGCTTTGCGATACGCGATGGCATTTATCGTGGCGAATTGTTGATGATAAAATTTGTCATACTTCGTATGCGGCATATGTCAACGACCTTGTTGGCATTAGCGTAGGTCTCTGAGCGTTGATTAGAATTGTCCTATTGAGCGTCACCCCCTGACCTACATGCTTGACTTATCGGTGGTGACCTTGACGAAAGGATCTTTGATCCACGAGTCACGATGGTGATCTAGTGAAGATCGTGTGTGTGGGTGTGTGTATATATATATTATATACAATATCAACCCTTTATTAGTGAATTTACCATTCGACGGTTTTGCTGATAATAACTTTTCATACTGAATCCGTCTTATAGATGACCTATGACCCCGATTATTTATCTGGTCTCTGGCATTTCTATACTAGGATCCAGTGGTCTATGGATTCGTCTTGCTTGGTCGGGGTGTCTTGTATGTAATTGGTGATTTTTGAAAAGAAAAAAAAAACAGTTGTCAGGTGTCAATGACCTCGACCCTTCAACCGTACCCTTTGCTACGCATTCTTTTCCTTCGTACTAAGGCTCTGGTTTCCTGAAGGCCCTGGCCCACTAACCGTAACCTGACCTTGGATTTTAATCCATGGTCTAAACGAAGCCACAAGAAGTCGACACTCTCGATCCACCTTGCCAGGTGTCAGCTTGACTACTGGTACAAGGGCTTAAGGTGCTTTGCAATGCGCGACCGTGCTTACGTGGCCCTTACGTATTGCATTAGGCGCTTGCATTAGGATGGATGCGACGCGTAGGAAGAAAATTGCATTTACTTGGCTCAGGCTTGTATATATATATATATATATATATACTCTTGAAGAAAAGCTTAAAGGCTATATATATATTTATATGCATATACTTCTTTTTGCAATATTTTTTGCTTGTTCACATAATCAGAAATTCGCTTGACTCACGCCGTACATGGTTGTGTCTTTTTTGACTCGTCTTCAATGCCTTGGAAAATTTCTGACTTTAAACGCGGCGCGCGATCGACTCAATTGTTGTAATTTTAATCGTCGATTATTTCATAACTCATGCATATTTATCGATCGCGCGTGTATCGTAGATCCCTGAAATGCTTTGATCAGCGATTATGGAAATATATAAATTGTTAGGCCTTCGACGGGTTTATTATCAATATTATCATTAATCTTGTATTTTTCGGTTAGAAAATACGAAAGGGGGCCCTAAATGATGCATAACGTAATGACTGTCACCAATGATCTGTCTAATCGTCGCGACCAGTTTACTTACTCGATCTACTAGTTACGATTATATATCCACTTTACTTAATTCCAGTCCTTTTTATGGGGTTTTTCTTCTTTTTTCATCGACCCTTTCTCTCCTTCGCTCTGCATGTCTCGAATGAACGAATCGTTACAATAATTACGATAACACGGTTAATTAAGTAATTCATCACGACGTGATTAATGACGTCGATTATCATTTCCATAAATCGTGTAAACGTTCTCGAGCGTAATAACGCTCTGATATATTTGTCCGGTTTAATCTTTCGTATTGAACGTTAACGCGTCGTTGCTCGACTCGTAAGTAGGTTGCTTGTGAAAATATATTTTTGTTTTTTGAATATCCCGCCACGATTAATTCGAGAAAAAAAAAATCGTTTCACGTCGTGACGCTGATCGATGGTCATTTTTCTTTTATTTTTTTTCTGTTTCAGGTAAGAAACGCCTGTCTCGCTAAGTATGATCTCATTCCTCACCTCGTGAGTACGAATATTATCCAATTTCAAGATCATCGAGCGAAAGACGTTACGTAATGGGTCTTTTTTTATTTCTTTCCGAAAGTAGCCTTCTTTTTGGGGAGTTTTCTTTGTTTTTTTTAGAAATTTCGAGAAAGTTCCTATATTCGCGTTTGTGTACACGAGAGTCGCTGACGCGAGCAGAAAAAAAATTCGTTTTTTTTTCGGCGTGTACGAATCATTGACGGTAATAATAATGATTTATAAATAAATAGCCGTGTTATCAGACGACCCGACGAGACTGATAGTACGGGGGCCTCTTCATAGACCTCGATGATAACTTTTTTTTCTACTTTGCCATCGGACCGATTAAATCAGCCACGCATGGAGAATGCAATGATCACTCCACGCGGGCTTTAGATTCTAATGATAACGGAAGTATGGATGACACTAAAAATTTTTTTGTTCATTACGGCCATATATCTATAGGCGGGATTTTTTTGTAATTGATAACCACGCCGGAATTAGATGCACGATAATTTTATTTACCGTTCGATCGTTAATCGTTAAATTCGAATGATTCTAATTAAATGACTCGTCGCGCTGATTAATCTTCAATTATTTACTCGGTTCGCGGGCGAGCGGATTTGTTTTTTTGAAAACAGCCGTAGATTGTGCCACGTGTCTTGATTGTCCGACAGAAAAAAGTCTGTATCAATGGATAAACATAATTTAGCAAGTAAAAGCTGTTTAATATCCTTTATTAAGCATTATACCAATGACGCAATAAACGACGAAACTTTCTGGTAAATTAAATGACTCGCCGATTACACGTATAGTATCCCCACGGTAGGCAGATTATTTCTTATTGATCCTATCGATCATTAAATATCGTTAGTTCGCTCTGAAGGTTTTTAAAAAAAAAAGAAAACGTCGCAACGAAAACTTGCATACCGTACAAACGACTCACGCCGTACGCGTTATCGCGACGGACGGTTTTCGTTATCACTGCGAAAACTAGTCTAGCATGCAATTCAGGTGCATTAGAAAAGTAATTGCTTGGCTGAAAAGAAAAGGAGGCCGGCCAAGATAACGAATAGGTGGCACTGCTGTGTTGTAATTTTTACAGTGACTACGTCACAAGTGCCAATACGTCACGTCTTGCCTTGTTTTTAGATATATCGAACAATATTCAAAATGGCCGTTCGTTATACGAATCGTAAAAATTTTTCCTGCTTTTCGCAGCCTTTCAAAAGTTCACAGCGGTTGAGGAACTTACCGCGACGATTCACAAGGATTATTTTCACTTTCAACTTGCGAACGTGATGCACCGTGCATCTACGGTGCATCGTGCACCTCACGGATCAGTGTAAAACACCAATACCATTACCTCCTGACAGCTCAATGCTGCATGCACTCGGTGCATCACAATCAGTGCATGCATTTCGCTCACTTTCCTTTATGCTTAATTGCGGAATTACAATAAATTATTTCTTACCTGCTACCGGTTAGACTCTCCGTGTCTCTTCCCCTGCAGACCACGCCATTTGAAAATCTCTTGTCGCCCCACTTCCGGTATAGATTTTCTCACGTTCGAACCAACCGCCAACTTCACATACCTTTCAGGAGTTCCGTAATGAGACAATGAACAAAGTGCACGTCCCTCGGAAGAGGATGCGAAAAGCCAGACGTTTCTAAAAAATTTTTTTTTCAAAATCTTAATTTTCCCAATGCTCACCGATCCTGAGGGTTAAGATTTTGTTTTTCGAATTTTTTTTTGAACGATTTTTTGCTTTCATTAATTTTTACCCAAGCATTCTGGTTGAGATTTTCAGACTGTTATTCGCGATTCTCAAAATCCTATTGTACGTTATGTTTGTCTCGTTGGTTATTAGTATTGCGAAATTCTTGATTACGACTTATTGAGAACCACTGACCATTCGAAGACAAGGTGTCTGTCTGTCTGTTCCCAACCATAGCGTGGGCTGTGATTACTTTCTCCAACGGTCGCTCACTCGCCGCACTCTCAGTCAGAGCCTGAAGAGCGATTCTTCCGGGTTGACTAGTCGAGTTCCCGGTTTCCGCGGCTTAGGGCGCGCTTACACGGGAACGATGATTGCGCGCGCATTTTATTCATGTATGATTTTTAGACGACGGTAACAATCGCGCTATTTACCGTCAACAGAGGATCCATTACGCTGATGAATTAAACATACTGCGTACAGCTTGAGAAATTTCTCTCGCACCTTTTTTTTTGGGAATAAACAGAGAAATTTTGTTTGTTTATAAAAAAAATTATGATATTCCACGCGATATGGTTTTTCGTAATTTTTCAAAATTACACGGTGCAAAAGAGCACGTTTTTCTTTCGACCGTTGCATTTGAGCTACGAAGTGGCGTTAATTTAAAAAAGAAAATTTTTAAGAGCGTCGTGAATATGACTGCGACAGTTGGTACTACGTGAATCGTGTCAAGACTAAAAAATATTGTACGTTGTTGTATATAACTTTCTGATATTCAAGAAAATCATATTAATCGGCATAATAACGTTGGGTACCGTTGCCAGGAATAATTTTCCTTTCTTGATGATTTTTTTCTTTCATTCTTTTTTGTCGTTGTAAACCCTCCCCCTTGCCGCACTGGCCGTTTCTCGGGTCTTTTTCTTGTTCTAGAGCGCCATATACCTTTATACGTTGCAAAACCGGTTGTCGCCATTTCTTACTCGCGTTTACATAGGAAGTTTCACCTCCGGGAATTTTTCGAGACTTATTTTCGTGATGCGTTTGTTTACGCTTTTTTCCCCCTTCTCTCTCGTCTGTCGACGGCGAAAATGAAATTCCTTTTCGTTATCGGTAAGGAAATACCGATGTTGCGGGCTCTTGTGCTCGGTTACCATAACGAGTCAAAAGCAGCCGCAAGTCTCTTCAACCGCGAAGACGCTCCTTGCCGACGATATAAATTTCGCCTGGACCTGCCTGCCGATCCTGTCAAGCGTGAAGTTGGCCACGGGATCGGTATCGGTATCGGTACGAACTTGACACGAGATGAAAAAAGGTAGAAGGAAGAAAAAGATCGGTGTCTTACTGTACGAGATATCGGATAATCTTAGAAAATCGGTCATACCGATTTTTACGGTGTAGCCGATCGGTATTCATGTAAATCGATATCACAATTGCCATGTCAGATTTGATTATTGAGAATTCTTCATCGCGATATGCGAAATCGGTATGCGGATGGGTTGGACCGGTTTATCGACGAGACCGGCTGCCTGATCGTCGCTGCGTTGAAAACGCGTCATTGGTCCCCACAGAGAGTCACAGAGCGTAAAGTCCTATTATCGTTTAATAATTCAGATCTGTCGATCCGATTTTCAAGCTAATACGATATCGAATTATTCTCCAAGTATTCTTTTGAATTTCTTTCTTTTTTTGTTCTTATTTTCTCTCTTTTATTAATATTATTCCTGCATGGATTAAAAGTGCCTGGCGTTGCGTAGGAGAGAATACAAATAAAAAAAATGAAATATTCTATAGAAAATACAAAAGAAGAAAGGGATACATTTATGCGTTCGTTTCTCGTAGATACGCAACGATGCGTGCGTCCTCGTTATTTTGGCGGTGAAAGTGAAAGTCACGTGATCCATAACTTCCTAGACCAATCACGAAGCACTCGTCCATTTCCTACGAATGTTAAATTACAAAATCAAAATAATCAAGATCTCTCGATCAATGAAGTACTACGATAACAGGCCACCGATACCTGTACGCTTAAATCCACATATCTCTCGCGGAATCGATCAGGTGTACGAAAAAAAAATTTGATAAGAAAAAAGAAGCTGAAATAACACAGATGTCGTTCGGTTAAAAATTTTTGAAAGGATCCAAAAATTCGAAGGACGCTGCCGAACACTTTCTTGCTCGAGGTCGTATAACCAAAGCTCTCAGCGTCGTTCACGTGTGAACGTGTCCGTCGCCGGTGAAATTCATTCGGACTGGAATTCGAAATGGCCGTGCAAAAGCCAAAAATACTAATTGCGACACGCGCGTGGCATTTTCACTCTCCACTTATTTTCCTAGACACCCGATAGATGCAGGTCGACTTCCTTCTTCAGATCCAGTTTCCAATTTCGCCTTCCTGCTGCTCCATAATATCCTCGAGAGCCGTTCGAACGTGGCTTCGTTTTACTTCCTTCATCAACGGACGAACAGTGCACCGGATAATATCCGAGAGAGCTTTATTTATTTATGTATCCGATTATACCTAGCACGACAATTATCCACAGGTACTGTACCTCGAGTAAACGGAGAAAAGCAATATGGACGACCACCTTTTCCCCTTCCCCCGGTAAAATTCTTTGTTTTTTCGTGACACGTTAATATTATTCCTACGTACCTTTATCCAAGCGTCAATGATGCCCGCGCGTTCCGTGTAATTACCCGACGTATAATTAGCTGCTTATCTCTTAGCCTATATACGTGAAATATAATTTACTCGTCGATAATTGACAATTACGCAATTTTTTTATCCTCCTTTCTTCCTTCGTTCCGGCGTCCTTTACAACGCCATAGGGTACTCTCTAGGCATACGGTAGCTCGTAATGATGTCTAATTAGAAAATTAGGAAAGCGACTTATCTCTAAACGCATACATTAATTGGATTATTATCGCGAATATCAATTTCGTAAGAATTCCTATTTAAGCAGCGTACGCAGAGCTCTGTGCTCGCGCGATGACTTTATTTCGTCATTCGTGGAAATAGGTTTTCCTTTTCGTTATTATTTTTATTCATGAATACGATCATTCTTAAAGCACTCTTTCGCAAAGCTACATTTTCGCGTCCATCGTTCATTCAAACTTTGAATTTAACCGTGAAGGAGATAAAAATAGCATGGGGAGTTTTTCGGAGTGGGGGAGGGGGTGGGGGAGGGGGTGGGGGAGGATTTTCTATATTGAAATATCGCTTACTTATTTTTAAGCATATTCTTTTTTTTCATTTCACAAGAAATCCAGCAGAATTTCAATATGCGTATAATCGGTCCATGAGTTCAATGTATTTTTTTTGACAATTTGATAACAATGCAATCCTTATCAAATAACACGTGGATCCGTATACAATTTTTGTCGCGAAGCATCTGCGTGCATGGTTTTACACCGAAATTAATTTTTTTTCTACTTCAGTATGTATTTTCGTGATTTTATGCAGAGCCACGTGTGATTCGATAAGGATTGCATTGTTTGAGAACTGTAAAAAAAAACACACTGAACTCGTGGACCGATAATACAATGATTCGTTGAGCGTCGCGACGCAGCTCGAGTATTTCCAAATTTCACGTCGGCTCTCCGCCGTCGCTTCTAACGCTACTTTCTCGCTCGTAGCCAAATCCAGGAGCACGTGGCGGCCCCGGAGAAAGGAGGCCAGTCAAATGTCGATTCATAATGCCAGACGTGGCGTACAGCGGCGCTGTCTTAGAAAAATGAAGAAAAAAAGAAACACATGCATTCGAAAAATTGACAATCCTCTAACGCACTTGGTACAGTAATAACTTCCGTGTGAACATATCCGCGTTCACCAATCGTCCCCGTCAACAACCTTGACATCCATAGAGGAAGAAAAAAACAAATTTGAGAACCCGTCAGGATAGTCATAGTCTATGCCTGGGTTAAGCAGCTGTTGGGAATTAATTTTAGATTACGCAGAGCCACTGGCCCGACTTACTGACTAGGTCAACTGTGCTGAGAACGCAACTGGCAAGTGCACAGTGTCAACTGTGTGCGTTATCATTGAGATAACTCCCAGATCGATTGATCGATAAGATTTCGATTAGAAGATATCAATCTTTTTTTTTTACCGTATCTAACACAGATGATACATGACTGGTAACTAAAGGATTCGCGGCAGTCTTTTACTGTGTGTATATATATATGATTTTTGCACAGGCATGAAAACGTTACTTCTAGTGTCTACCATTTTCTTTTTTTTTAAACTCTTTAAGAACGCTTCGTACCCGTAACGCGGTTCCAGTGAGAACCGCCTTGCGAATTCCTAGCGATATATTTTAACGAGGGACGGATAACGCAGTGACGCCATTTTCTTTCTTAGGCTCTTAGAAGAAAGCCTGAACAATTCTGGGTACGATACGACAAGCCTGATCTTTATTTCGTGAGAGAAACGCGAGCGCCGGAGTCCTTTAACGATTGTTATCTAAAATTAGTTGTCATTAGTCCTCCTAGATGGCGAGAAGTAGTTACTTCCCGGCGCCATTTCACATAGCGAGCACTTTCGTTTGCCGAGTGAATTGCGTAACCGTCGTGACGTTTTTTTCTTCTTTTATTTTCATTATTTTTGTTTAATCGGCATCCCGAACTAACCAACGCCAGCGAGCACGGTTACCAACTGTCGACGCCATGGTCGTTGCCTGTATAGTAAATACGCCGAAGCCATGTCCGAGAAAGTTTTGAAAGTGAATTGCGGTCGGCTAATTTTTCGCGCGGCTAATTATTTTAAACGAGTCAATACTGACCGGGCGAACCTTCGAATCTTCGCGTCGTCCATTAAAAGGACGTACCGTGAATATACGAATAGCGTGGTCTGGAAGAGAGCAAGTGTGTACAACTTGTCCAGTCGCTTACCTGCGAACCGCCTTAACGATGTGGCGGTAATTTAAAAGTTATCAGGTACCGGTTGGCCGTTATTGCTTAATTTCATGAAAGTCAAGCAAGACTCTTCTTTTTATTCTCTCCCCACCACTATCTTTTTTTCTTATCTTTCTTTTATTTTCACGAAAAATCGCTAGATAATGCATTGTAGGTATACCCTGTCTGTATCGTTCATGGATACACGCCTTTTTGAAATTTTGTGAAAGTTCATATATATATATATATACACGTTTACGAACTTTCTGTAAACCGACAAAAACACCCTGGTGAAAAGACCACCTTCACGTTTGGTCGTCCCAGCGACTTAAGGTTCTGTCGCAAATTGGATTTCGCTATCCTCGAGAAATATCATTGGCCCTCCTTGTCAAGCCCCCACGCCCATCGCTCCATGGGAATGTGGCGAGTTGTGAAATTTCGCGACATGGGAAACGATTCTGCAAACGGGACACAGTAAGGTTATCCTCACAGCAACTTCTACTGGGAAGAAGAAGCAACAGGTGGTACTGTCTTTCTTTTTTTTTCGTATCTCCGAGTTTCTCTCTTCGTTCTTTTCCCTCTCTCGCACTACTGGGAGTGTTAGGTGCTCTCCAGAAGCGGAAGGAGAGAGTCGCAAGCCGAGAACTCATGGTACTTCCGCAGTCTAACCCAGACACAGGCGTAACCTACTAGACGAAGCAGTTACATGTAAACTTCCTTTAAAAATGGCCCGAACCTACGGCAACTTAATTTTCATCGATCCCAAAGGAATTTTGATTTATTCAACGTCCCGTATATCGTTCGCGTAAAATGGCCGTTCGTCTTGCGTTATTTATCATTCGATGATTTCGTGCACGAAAATATTCAGCGTTATCATTATCGTTGCTTCTTATCACCCACGTGCCATTTCGTAGAAATTGTCAATACCGACAAACTTAAAGTCATCATTTAACCTCTCTGGTGCACCGTAATCTAAAAGTCACCACTGATTAACGTGGTTAATTACCTCCTAGCATCGGAAGATGCCTATCAATAACTACAATCACGATCATTTTTTCTTTTTCCATTAAAATGACTTTGTAAACAGTCATCGAGTCGCGCGAAAGTAATGGATCCGTAGAGGAGAAGCGTTTTCACGAATCGCCGTTAAATTTTCAATATATCATCGTAACGTTGTACCGATCATCAACCGCGTTGACTGACGGACGCATGCGTCGCGGCGTCCAGCGTAATTGTTAAGTAACACGTAAGAGACATCAGCGAAAGTGATGCAGAACTGACCTACAGAATGTGCTTGACCGCCTTTCGCGAAGTGGGATAATCAAAGAGACAGCGTAGAATCACCTACTTCTATTTGGTCAATGATTAATCGGAGAAAGTAAAAGCGAGATCTGACATAAAAATTCGATAATTCCAATGATTTTCAATGCTTCCAGCCGTTATCGACCAAACGGTATAAGCCATAAGGTCCCTGTTGATATTTTCTTAACGATAATCCCCATAAGGCGTCATCAGGTTATCACCATTGGGTTCCTGTAAAAAAATAATAAAATTCCAAGATCAGTACATCAGAGTATGCCTTGGGGGAGGGGTTAGGGGGGACGGGAGAGACTCTACGAGAGAGTGGTTAACATTTAAACATCGGACCGGTACAACTTTTAGTGAAGCGATAGTGGGACGGGAATGACTATGGGCTACGGGGTCTGATTCCACGACGTTGGATGGGACTGAGGCCCAGGCTAGTGGGGCCCCCGGAAACCAGCTGAGCGCTTGTTCGCCCTGGGGAAAGTGGCTTTGCAGCTTTCACTAGCCGGGCCCAGACACCGCACGACATGCTGCCTGAGCATTGTCGAGCAAAAAGAGTCGATTCGACCTTTTTGCAAAGAGGCCCTGGCGCGCTCCAGCACCCAGACATATACTTCTTGTAGTAGCGTTATAAGTGTCTTCCAGTACCCAAAGTGTGCCCGCAGGATGAAATACAAGAAAAGGACCATGAAATATTTGACAAAGAGAAATTAGAATTAGAATTAAAAAAAAACTAGTCCTTTCTAACCGTCGTTATATTTTCAAACCGGAATAGAAATCGTTTTGGTACTGTTTACGACAAGTGGTTCTTTTTTTTATTACCACAAAATTCCGACTTTATTAATTAGCTTTAGCTTAGCTTTGACACTAGGTATATATTCGATATTATTACTCGGCTTAGACGCTCACCTAGATTCCACGATCGGTATAGAAAATGCTTAGGCCTGTTTCCGGAAGTGCAATTTGTACCGGGACAGGTTCTTTCGCGCATTCCATCGGCTCGATTAACGTGTAATTTCCATAGCTATATGTATATATACACAACTATAATACTGACCCCCCACTTTACTTGCTTTGCTCGCACTGGGCTTAACTCTACCGGTGTGGATATTCGCGTGTGCGTTAAGAGAAATCACTAGGAACTCTGAAGTCTACCGCTTTCCGCGTGCGTGTCAGAAAGATCCTGTTGTACCTAACTACACTATATATATAGACTTAATACATTTAATTCTTATCTCTCCATATCGTTCAACAACGACCAACCACCTTGTACCCAGGTGCAACGCCGACGAGTACCGTCATACGTAAAAGAGCTAAATTAATAACTACATCATCCACCAACCACAATAAGTAACAAGTATAACCAGTTACCGGTTTACGAGACACAAATCAAAGGATAGAACGAGCATGAATTATGCTCCACGAAGACAGTTTCATGATTCTAAGTCCAGCTGTGTAGAATTTCCACAAACCAAGTACAGAAATTCCACTCAGAGCTTGTCGCGAGTCTTGCATCCAGAAAGCTGAAGATTTTGAATGACTCACGTGTTGGTCGTTTCTAAAAAAAGGGAGAAAAAAGGAATGTTTATCTTTCCGAGGAATTTGTGAAAAATTTTCACCATTTTTCACTAAGCCAACCTGGTAACCTCCCAGGCATAGTGGATATACGTACAATAACACCAGAGCGCTCCTTTCGCCGCTGCCGACGATGACGACGAGGACGACGTTCACTTTCTAAGCCCGCGGGATAAGGCATAGCTGCGTGTGCGTCTGCGTCAGAGCGTGTATGTCCGAGCGTGAGTTCGTGCCTTGGGAGTAGGTCACCAGGTAACGGGGAAACGCAACGAGGTAGGTAGGTAGGTAGGTAGGTACGAACCCGGAGTGGGAATGTTCCGACGAAAGCGAAACCTCTTTCACTCTCGTCCGATACACCGGTACTTATGCCAATGTTGATTTCACTATCATAAGAGGTTAGGATCATCCGTATGCCGTAGAGCCTTAATACCTTGGTGAATTGTCCAGAAACGATTTTCCTGAGGTCTGAAATAATCGTTGCAGATACAAACAGAAATATATCAATCAAATGGGATACCATCTTTTGTATCCGCCACTCTTGGCTGAACATATCCAGGAAATGATTCCCAGGAGGTGGCCGTTTATTTCATACCAGGAGGAGCGGCCAAGGACGACTTCGTGGCTCGCTGCGCCTCATTCCCGTTATGCGAACTTCTCCAGCTTCATTCTGCATAACTATGTTTATCCTCGTGTCCTGATATTTGTGTGCGTTGGTGTGTATATATATATACGCAGTTTATAGTTTGGCATTAGCAATGTCAGAATTTCGGCGAAAGATACTCGGGAACACTTTTTGAACAGTCCATTCTGTGTCCTTGCTCGCAGCTGTGTACAGCGATGAGTCCAAACACTGCGTGCAACGTACCCGGGAGCAATGGCAGTGAGAATTTACTAAATATTTCCATCGTACGATAATACACTGTATATCAGGGTACACGTGGTGCGTGAGACTTGGAAAAAAAATAGATATATATTACGATATAAGTAAGTAGTGTGTAACGACCATTTGTTATCATAGAGTAAGGATCATTTTGTAATACGACGGTAACGCTCTTACTGCTTAAGCGGTGTCCGTCGCGCGATGCCTTAAGGCGCGTTTTCACGTACCGCGTCTGCAATGGCCATTACGGGAAACAATTTTGTAATAGAATTTAAGTTAAACGCCACGGTCAATTCGCGTTACCGTTGTTCGTACCTTGGGTAAGGATGATCACGACGCGCCGCGATACAAATCATACTGACTCTGACAAGAATTCAAGATTTATTGGCCGTAAGTCAGCGTTACCCACTGGCGTCGCCATTATTTCACCGAGTGAATTGAATCGAGCAGAGAGCTAGACGTTTAGTCGGCCGTGAACAAGAGCGCGTTGGATAGCGCACCGTGTTGAAGGAACGTATAGAATTTTTACGAGCAGCCAGAGAAGACTGACGCTTGTCTCTGGGTGGAGAAAAATATTCTTTTTTTTTTGGACTTTCGTATCAGCAGACGCTTGTCTCTGGGTGGAGAAAAATATTCTTTTTTTTTGGACTTTCGTATCAGCAGAGCGTAGAACGAAAAACACGATTGGAAAATCCGTACGAAATTACCCGGTACTTCCTGTCACTCTATTTCTTTTTTTCGTTCTCCATTATTTAAGCAGGAAGTGCATTCTCTGTTGGTACCTGCCCACGTTGGCTGCGGTTAGAGAAACGCGATAATCATCACAATTCGATGTTCGATATTGAATTTCTATTTAATCATTTTCTTTTGCATACAATCTATCAAACGCACTATCGATCAAGAAGCTGATAATGATAGAGGATCGGTTAAACCGGTTCGTTTGATATTATGTAAAAGTTTTATAGTTTCCCGCGTTACGCAAATGCAGTGGTTAGCGGTATCGCGTGTAAACAGAATTCGGTAATCGGTCAGTCGCCTCTCTTTATTATTCACAACTTCGTGTACCACGTGGTCCACCTTTGCTTGAACGTTATTTCTTTCCGTCACCTCGTAAGTTCCCTTCCTCTCCTTCTTTTTTATTTTTTTCCTTCTCGTTATTTCTTCCTTCCCTTTCTTCCTCTCCTCTCCCTTTCTTCCGTAAAGCCGTTCCTCCTCTCCGTCTCGTTTCTTCTTCTTCTTCTTTTCGCGTTGCGCAACCGACGCAACACAGACGCCATCGCGCACGGGCGGGGGTCGTTGCAAAATGGCATTCGTGCCAGGCTTACTTATTGGACCAGGGAGATGGTCTCGTTGAACCGTGACGTTGTTGTCCTCAAGGATAGGCATATAGGATTGCAAGGAGTGTCGCGCGAATGCGAGACGAAAGTGAATCTCCTACAGGACAACAGGATCTCTTCGATTCTAGAGGTACAGTCGGCCATTATCATTACGACTGGTTGGTGCAAAAGACAAGACTGACAATCCGTCATTACTTCTCCGTGCATCGTTACGTATTGTCTCCACTAGCTTTGGGGATGAGTATCAAATTTTTCTTTTAGAAATGAACAAATGACAACTAGAAATTATCAAGGAAACTTAACCGATCTGGATGCCGTAAATAATCGCATTTGTTTGGAGATAGTTTCCTGCGGCCTTGGCTCATGGCTATTTCGGACATCTATCGCGCATACCACTCACGCCAGGGCTGACCAATCCTTGCCCTCCTTTGTCGTCATTTCCACTGAAACTTTGCTTCCTCAAACGATGGTCAAAAGAAGGAATGAGCTTTGTTCTAAAATCATGAATCTTCATAAACGACGGCACGTAGAGTGGACACTGCGAGGAAGACGTTTGTTTCTTTTTTTTAAACGCGAGCTTTCCTGGTACACCAAACTCAACACGAGTTCTTCCTCTTCTCGTATAAGATATACTCCAGCTCTCTCATGAATGCCGTGTGCAAGCTACGGATACGTTTGCGTGTTGCGGTTACGTAAGCCACCACGAAGAGCCATCATTAGACGTATTACCTGTCTGCCAAAGAAGAGAAAGAACTGGTTCTCTCCTGGCGTAACGGAAATCGCGACACTCTTCTGCTGCATCATTCGGTCATTTCCTACTTAAGTCAAGTCAAACGACAGTAAGACGATCCCAGTTAAATAGATACAAGTCCCCCTAAGTTTTCATGTAGTATCCCAATTAAGTAACCTTAAAAATTTCCATAGGTAATCCCATCGATCGACTACGTCCACTTCATCCACTTCATCCACACGATTCCCATCCAGTGTCTGGTCGGATGCTACCGTAAATATTCTCCAGGCATAATGGTGCAGCGGTGGCTAAACAACTAAACAACGGCCGGCAGTAATTTGGTTCAAGGCTGACTGTCGCGGCTCTGCGGAACTAATCTCGTGTTGCGAAGCGGCGCGACGAGCGGCGAAGGGAGGAAACAGACTGGGTCGGTTAGGGGGTAGGAGGGCAGAGGCTGCACGAAGGCATAGACTGTAGGGAATCAGAGAAGGGTAGCCATTGTGGTGGTAGTGGCTGCTGCTAGTGGTGTCTAGTTAGATATCTACCACTGTCCCTCGTTGCCAACTGACGGAAAGAAGTGTCAGAGAGAGAGAGAGAAAGAGAGAGAGAGGCAGTGCGAAGGAGCGAGATAGAAACAGAGTATAGCAATGAAACAGCCAGCGGCGAATGACGCGAGGACTGGGAGGAAAACAGGAGACTCTGATTTTATCCGTTCATTCACGAGAATTGCATTTCCGTGGTAAACAGCAAGCCGTTGTGTGCCACGCCGTACTTCGCGTCGCTGAACAATACCAAGGCTCGCCATGGTCCTGAGTCATCCTGCCATTAGGTTAGGACAGGACGGAATATGGGAATCGAATAACCGCTCGAGCGTTTTATAATTGAAACGCAATCGCAATACCATAACGTAATTATTGTTACTTCTTTAATCGACGCTGAAGATCGTTTTCTTTGTGCTCGTGTTACTACGATCGAGCATCCATCTGACTGGGAGCTGATGCTATACCTGGTGGATTTAAAATATAGTTTCAATCTTCAATTGTTACTTGCATGCTTAGACAATTCAAGGCTGACTTTACAATATGCTATTAGTTAAGGAATTATGACGACCGGCTTTTAACCGAGTGTCTTACCTCTAGTGGAGAATTTTTCTTTTATTATCAAAAACTCGAAACTCTTGCGATACGTAAGTCTATTATCTATCTGACGAAGAGGCATATAGGTGTTTAGTTGTTATTATTACATTTATTTTCTTGTATTTCAAGTACTCGTTAAGAAAAACCTGAAGGAAAATTTTTTTTTCACTTACAGTATTTGTAATGCCCCGTACTGCCATCAGTCATCGTCATAACTATCGTCATTAGCTTCATCATCATCATCATCATCATCATCATCATCATCATCATCATCATCATCCTGTGTTATTTTCATTCGATCTGTGGCTAGCCAACATCCTAGCGTGACAAGCACACTCTCATAGCCTTGACAGTCGACCCGACCGCTCTCCTCGTCCGTACATGTCGAAGCCGCAACACGATCGCGCGAATTCCTCCATGAAAACGAGCCTGAGACTCTGTACTTTTGGTCCAACCCATTTTAACGTACGTGTAACATTGAATAATGTCAACGGGAATATAAGTACAGTCCTTACGAGACCGGTAATCTTATCGCTCGTCTCATCCCTGAACTATCCATCGCTCCTTTATATTGACAAAATGAAATAGCCAAGTATTCAAATCGATATCAATCAATAGTAGTATCGAATTGAATTCTCTCTGAAGTAAAAAATCAGTCATGGCGTCGTTATGGCCGTAAACAAAAACGCGGCTGAGATGCGCTCGGGCTCTTTAGCCACAGCCATGCTATTTTTGGGTAAGCCTCTTCAAGGCCAGTGCCGCTCTTTTTTCGCCAGGGCGATTTCGGCCCCGGGGGCCATCCAGTTCCGCGTTCATCGGGGCGCCCCCGTGGGCCCCTTTTTCCAGAACCCATCCGAAACACGCCATACCTGTTTCGCCCAGGCAGCGTCCCGGAATAATATCAGACCCCAAAAGATTTTTCGACTAGGATCAATGACGTCACTATAAGGTCCCATATTATTATTCTTTTTTATTGCCCTACCCTCGACTCTCTTACTACCCACGGGTACCATATACATACATCTACTAATTTGCGCCGTACATCCACCTCAGGAACTTTCGCTCATTTCGGATCCCTCGTCTTTATTTTCCAGGGAAACAAGGCAAGGATGGACCAGAAGAGAAGAAAGACGCCGACGGCGAACTCTGGGGCAACGTGGAAGCGCAGGCCGCCTTCCTTGGTCCAAATTTATGGGACAAAACTCTGCCCTACGATGCCGACCTGAAGGTATTAAATCATGTATGTACACAGACGCGAGACGGTAAGCCCTCAGCCTCGCTGAATCCAAATTCGCATTAAAAAAAAGAATTGCGTGTTCCTCAGCTTGCATCATAATTTACCAACAATTAACAGTGATCGCCACTAACGATCAGTTTGCGTGAAATTTATCCATTTTATATCAGACATCCTCTGCCTGTAAAAAAATAATACTTAACCATTTTTTTTTCATTTTCACTGCTTTTTTCCTCTCCTCTTCCTATCTTGCATTCTGGAATCAATCTCTTATCTATCCCCAAAGCAGATCGATGATATCGATCAATATCTCACTGCGGGTGGCCGGAGCCTGGATTCACGCGGAAGAGCCTCATTCTATTTTCAGTGATGTATTCGTATAGTGGCTCTCTGACGTTCACTAGGAGGTGACTTGAATTTACTAGTCGTCGCTTCTCCGTAGTCACTCGTATAGTCCTGGGGATTTAAAAAGCCAACATAACCACAAAAGCATATATTGAAATTAAAATCCGTATTGCTGATATCAATTTTTAATCGAACAGACGTACTCGTATATGTAACAATAACGTCGCGAACGATCACGCGTACGAAACTACTAGTCGTGTTTAATATTGTCAATCAGAATGACAGGTCGTTGGCCTTAATGTCGCTTAGAATTCAACGTCTAAATCAAATCGTCGACGTTCCCACTTAATTGCTATTTCGGCGTTAGACAAGTGGGCGAGAGCACGAGACACACCATTTTATTTAATTCCTTTCGCGAACGCTACGTGTCTGCCACTGGCTCTTATACTGTATACGCATGCCTATCTAAGCTATGATAGAGAGTATAGCATAGTCTATGGTTTATTTATAAAGACCCGTCCAGAATCTACCCGGAAAGATTTTCTTCTTCTTGGAATCCTTGAGGTGGATCCTCACCGGTATCCAGACACCGTTCGTTCAAAGTCCTACGTAAATAATAACGCGCCTATTGCTTAATACGAATTTAATTATGGGCGTCAAATTCGCTAATTCACGGGCGAGCGTTCATCACGCGAATTTATATAGATAATATATACCCAGTGTTTACATATATAGACACACAAGACAGACCGTAGTATACAAGTGCTAATTTCCTTTCATGGCGAATTCGACGTCTTTCTTTGAATTCCTTGTACCAAAAATGGCCGTTACGTTTTTACATAGGGACTTTTCATCAAGGAAGTCTAGAATAGTTGTACTCTTGTCTTCCGTAGTAACAATTTCGTCCGCAGGAAGACGTCTGGTTGGCTGCGTAACGTTGTGGGAAACTGAAAAGAATTTATTTCTAGTTTACCCGCGTTCTTCGATTTTTCCATAATCGTTAATACGGGAAATTGATTATCGAACTTTACCGCCTATCTCGTGATAACTTTCACTGTAATTTTCTTGCTCTTTTTTCTTTAGTCTCTCCGTTTGCCCTATCGCAAAAGTCTTCGTTAAGTCGACATAACCTATTCACTTTCAAGTCTAACGGATTTATTCTGATACATATAAATAACTTGCAGGTACATTGCTGGGAGTTTTTATCGATAAGATGCATAATGACCTCGCCCACTGTTATCTTCGAACGATCTAACTTTCTCTGAAGTTTATAGGCATTCAGACTGGGGTTACTTTTTTCTTTTTCCTTTGAGGTTCCTAATGGAGTACCGTTAGAGTTGTTGTACGATCCTTGAAATCCTTAGCAGGACTCCGATAAATGTCAGGTCCTTCGCGAGCATGACTCTTGGAGAAACAAGACATGCATCCACACTTAGAGCACTGAGGAAAGTCTACAGCAGAATCAGGCGCGGCCTTTCTCGACTGATCTGCCGGCGGACCTTGATTCTTCATTGACACTTCTTGCTTGGCTTAACCTTGACTTTTTTTTTTATCGATACTACAAAGACACCCGGTAAACGATGCTATTGCCCGCCTAGATTCCGAGTAAAGGGTGCAAGATTAATTTTGGAGAAGAAAAAATTCTAGAATTTACCCATTCTTTTTTTGTATAATCATTGTTATGATTTCCCGAGAGAATATGATTTATCATTGACTAATATTAATTTTTATTATATTATTGTTGACTTTTTTTATTGAATCCATGAACGGAATTGGCAGTATCGTGCTTATCAGCCTCCGACTAATTACCACTCATTAACAAGATTAATACGACCGTTAAGAGCGACCAGTGTTTGTGTACGTTGCACGCTTTATGCCTATCCTTATGGTTAGACGCGAATGTTCTCACGTGAATTATTTTTGGCAGTACGTGGACCTGGACGAATTCCTCTCGGAAAATGGTATCCCTGTCGATGGCGTTGCCGGGGGCGGACAAGGTACGATGCAGGGCGGCCAATTGCACAAGATGAACAACAACGAAGCTGGCGGTCATCAAGGACCGGCAGGTCTTCATCTCGAGCCGGTTACAAAACGTGAAAGATCACCATCGCCGAGTGAGTGCTGCTCACCGGATACTCTCAATCCACCATCACCTGCAGATTCCAGTGAGTATACCATTGAGCAAGTACTAGGTTGATGATGGTCCATCGTGCTCAAGAAATTAGAAGGATCCAATCCACCACTGTTTAGCTAGTAAAAAAAAAATATATAATTTTTTAATAAAATTTGTACTAACTCCTGGTGGCACTGCTCGTCCTAATCCTTGAGCACGCATGAACGGCCGACGTAAAAAAAGAATGAAAATAGATACTCGCCATACTAACGTGGCCGTTGTCGATTCCCTTGCGAGCAACAGATTCCGAGGACTCGTCACGAATACAATATGGCTTGTCTCTTGTAGCGCTCTCGATGGCGTCATCGGGGCGAGACTTCGATCCCCGCACCCGCGCCTTCTCCGACGAGGAACTGAAGCCCCAACCGATGATCAAGAAGTCACGGAAACAGGTGAGTCCCGATGCCGCATCCTCAGGGAAGAATGTGCCATCACGTAGATATAATAAGAAGCTTCTAGTATGCGTCGGTAACATCGTTCCATTTGGTACCCCAGTTCGTTCCGGACGACTTGAAGGATGACAAATACTGGGCGCGTCGCAGGAAGAACAACATGGCGGCGAAGAGATCGCGAGACGCGCGTCGCATGAAGGAGAATCAGATAGCCCTGAGAGCCGGCTTCCTGGAGAAGGAGGTAAGAAACTATATGAGAAACCAGGATCCTCTTCTTCTGGGATACGTGAACACTGATCAATATACATGACAATACGTAAGCACGTGTGGGCATTGATTAAATTGATAACAGTTAAAATATTCTCTATATACATTTAAAAAAAAAAGAAAAGAAAGAAAACACTCTCCTCAGTATAATATTTCCCTAATAATTTACGCCAAGGCCCGTGACGTCGTTTTTTATTTAATCTTCCCTTTGTCGTTCTTACAGAATATGGGTCTGCGACAGGAATTGGATCGGTTAAAGAACGAGAACATGCTTTTGCGTGATAAGCTCAGCAAATACACGGACGTCTAACCAATGGCCGTCGCGGTGCGTCGTCGGCGTTCTTCGTTACCCAGCGCCTCTTCCCTACTTAGATCGCGTCCCCGTCGTCTACAGGAAGAAACACGCAGATGAAGACAGTCCCTCACGAATTCCCATCCAAAAAATTCATCATATCCCCCTCCCCATTAACCATCACCCATCCCCTCCATAATATCCCATCCGTATAATCCTCTAAACACCAAGTGAAAACTTATCTACCAACCTGAATGCCTTTTATCCATCCCCTAGATCCCCCTCAGCCTCACTTGTACATAGTTATATGTATAGTTAGATTATATATATATTATATATAATATCGATATCATATTATAGTATGAACAATACTAGAGAGAGATACCTGTATCTACATTTAAAATGATGAAGAGGACACATATATACATATTACGCAACACCCGTGACACTCTACAAAGACACACACACACACACCATGTATACATATTATACTAATCCGATGACGCAATATATGTTTAAACAATAACACACAGACATTCGCACGAATATTCTCGCAGATTAAGATCGGATCACTTTTATCATTGGGAAATACCAACAATTGCATTTTACACTCAGTACACGTATTACAGTTTACACTTGCGTATGGAGAGACATATATATATATACAGACATACACATATATATATATAAACACTATACACTCGCACACGCGTAAGCCCAACTGCTGCATACGTTTGAACAGGAAGCTCCGCCATTTTCAAACGAGTCTTGAGAGAAAAAAAAGGAAAAAAGATGCCTGAACGATATTTTTCGATCGATGCCAATAGAAACAGGAAAGAAGGAGGGAAAAAAGAATGTATTTTGGAATTGGGGGAATTTTCTATATTTTTTTTTTCCTCGACTTTTACTTCTCACTTCAATCTTTACTCTCTTTGTTAGACTTATGTCTCTCTGTGTGTTCCTCTCTCTCTCTCTCTGTCTCTCTCTCTTTCTCTTTCAGTCCTCTCATTTTCTTTCTTGTGTCTTTGATTTAATAAAATCTGATCTCGAACCAAACGTCTGTCATCGATCACAAACATTCAGGCATATCCTTGTTCATGGCTTGTGTTTTGGACTGGTGACTTTTATCATCGAATGATCTTTCATTAGCTGTACTCAGTAATGACGTTTAAGTATGTTGTTATGATCTGCGTTTTCAATTTTATTCTTTCAATCCCCTCAATATCTGTCTCTCTTCTCTCACCTTCTTTCTATTTCTCTCTCACTCTCACTCTCACTCTCTTTCTCTCCCTCTCTCTCTCTCACTCTCTATTTCTCACTCTACTCTCTTCTCTCGCTCTACAAATTTCCCTTTAATCATCCACTTCAGTACTTCTTTTTCTCTTGTCCGTCTTCCTCACATACCCGGTGTACACAGGAAGTCGCGTATTGGTTACCAGGGCCAGCCGCCAGGGCGTAATTACACATGGAATGATAGACCTCTCGTGGTTGAATCATGTGAGCTTACTTTTGGTGCCTTTTCACGGGCGCTGAATTTTCATATATAAGAATAAATAAATGAAGGTGGAGAAGGAGGAGGAAGAAAAATATAAATAAGTGCGGAGGGAGAAAAGGAGCGATATTAATATAAATAGGTACCACGCGCGCGCTCACGTGCTAATTCGCAAGAGTGAGTCGGTATGATAATAATATATGTATATATATTATTAATAATAATAACAACGCCTAAGCTCGTTACTCCAGCCGCGTCGCGTTCACCGAGCCATTGTAAATAATTCTTGATACGGATCACAAAAAAAAATGGGCGCGATCGTAGCGAATCGATCCTGATCCCACGTTAACCCGGGGATCATGTCTGCGTGCTGTGACCAAAAGTCTGGTATTCGTTTCGTTTCGTTGCGCACATTACATAGATATGTCATATAGATACATAAGTATACATACAACATATATATATACACACGTTATATAATAAACATGACGTTCCTCGCGCGAAAATTATATTAAAAATTATCCTAGGACTTTTGGCTAGAATTGTATAATTTTTTTTTTCGTTCAATATCCAGCGTCAAAATTTATAATGATCGTGATTCAGATTAACGATAAGTTAAAGGAGAAACAAAAAAAAATTAAAAAGGATCTATACACGCGCATGTATAAGGCATCAATCGCGCAGGACAGGAAAACGTATTTAAATACTGTACATGTATACCTATATAGATATACCGAAGAGATCTTCGAATATCGATCAATCCGTTATTTTTTTTTAATTTTCGGATTTTTTAAATATAAGGCCTTGTATTGTGTTCAACGAAGCGCGTAGCGAATTGTAAACCAGGATCGTGGCGAAGTCCTTCTTATGACATACCGTGGACAACGTCGTGTCGCACTTGCGTCGACGTAATACAAATTTCGTGTCCCGTTTCAAGATACCTCAAGCGATTACGTCACACGATGACGACTTTATGACGACAGTGGTTGACGACCGTATCGTGAAGAATTTGCCTTGGTCTCGTCGTCGCGATATATTTTTTTTTCTTTTTCCTTTTTCGACGACATATTTTTTTAGCGAATATCTCCAAGAGAGAGAAGGGGGGAGAGAGAGAGAGAGAGCTATACAGAGAGTAAAGAACAAGAGAATGATACAAAGATAGAGCCTGTGATTGAATGGAGAAAATGCGAATGAATGCGTGCTAGAGTGAGATAGCCTGTAATATTGTATATGCGTAAGGACGAAGGGGGGGACAAGAGAGAGCGAGAGAGTGATATATATTATTCAGGCAAGAGTGAAAGAGACGAAAGATAAAAACTTTTTGACGATTCACCATAAAAAAAGCATGAATTTATTGTAACAAAAGTAAGACACAGGAAAAAAAACGATGGATAACGATCGAAGTGTATTGATTCGTGGAATGATGCTGAGTTAAGCGAGTAAGAGAGAGAGAGAGATAAGAGAGAGGGTAGGAGAGATTTAAAGGGGAAAAGGAAAAAAAAAGAAAATTAAAGAATGTAATTCTTATCGACGTTTTCTGCGCACGACTCTAGCTCCTAGTTCTCCCGGAGGGTTTAATATTTCTAGCGTATCCACGTGGTGATGGTACACAGTGATTCTAGTTGTTTTTATTGTAAGGCTAGGAAAGTACTTTTTTCTTCTTTTTCTTCTCTTTTCGTTAGCACATAGTTCACACGATAAATCGCGATGGCGCTCCCAGTGCGCGGAAAGCGTCGCCAACGTAGAAAGGACGTAACGTCACAAACCGCCCACGGTCGTCCGAAACGCTAAGATTGATGATTCTGCAAGACAGATGTTACAACGTCGTCGTCGTCGTCGTCGTCGTCGTCGGTGACGGTGACGATGACGATGATGATACACGACCGTGACGATGACTATTATTATTAATATTATTACTATTATTATTTGTTGTTAGTAATAATTCCGCTAACCGACCGTGACTGTTACAATGACGATCATCATGTTATATCGGGACGCTATGTAATATGACGACTTCTTCTGACGACTTCAGACATCATTTCGTGTATAGACTATTTTACTATATATAATTGTAATTACATTATGACGAGAGGAACGATGACGATCGTGATTGATTGTAAAGGTGGCTGCTCCGGCTACTAGCCTACATCTTTTTAAGTTTTTAGATGTTTATTTTGTTTCGATATAATATTATAGAGAGATGACAAATAGTTACATGGAGATAAATCATGTCCGCAAGAGAGTTCTTAGACGTATTCTGCGTTTCTATCTTTTTTTTTCTCTCTTCTCTTCGAGGTATCAGTATCGCGACAGGCCGATCAGATGACAAAGCGTTAAGGTATCCAACGCGTGAAAAAGGCCTGTATAGAATTGTCGATTGAAGAGGGTATTAGGACCTTTGCGAAGTACTTGGCAGACGTTTTCATTTAAGCGACGTTAATTCAGTCATCCAACTGGATCCCGTTGCGATTTTACGTAACACGATATTTCTCTTTGAATCGTTGCTTTTTATTCATTTTTAACTGTCGTCAGTTTGAAATCGCTAGATTACTGCGCGAGAAGTTCAAGCGGGACTCTTTTATTGTCGCTCGCGTGAAAATGCTCTGAGTTTATTCGTGCCGGTGGTATACGCCTGATTCAACATCCTTGCAACTGTTTTCATCGAAAGAATTCTTTTTTTTTGTAACTAGGAAATACTTGCGATATTCTGCACGGCGCTGGAAGGGGCCGGGGGCGGGGTGGATGAAATAGTAGGGGAGCGAACGTGTTATCGCGCGAATCCAAGTCGCTTTTTCAATATCCCTTCGTATCTTTTCGCGAGATGCCGATCGATTAAAATGTCCGTTTATTTGAAAGTGATTGGCCTGGACTCGCGCGATTATTTTTGTCGCCGTTTATAATCCTCGAAGTTTGCGATCATCCGACGATAGTGAATTATATTGTAGCGAAAAAAAAATGCCAGCGAACTAGGGGCAGACACACGTGTGTGATGCTGCCAGCTTTGCTCTTCAGAATATAGGAGACAAGAATAGATATAGAGAACGGAACAACACAATGCCGTCACGCCAAAATCATCCGATCCATGTACGAAATGAGAAACAAAAAGTGAAAAATGTGAAGTGTGAACGACCACCAATATAAAAAAAAAACAAACCTACTGTACCACATTTCGAGAAATATATGTATTTGTTATTGTTTTAATTGAATCATTGTCGTTTTCTATGATAGGACAGTTTTATCCTTTCTCGTTATTTTTCTCCTACGATTATGCTGCCAGCAGGTGAGAGAGTGAGGATGAATTTGCATGGAGAAATTGGAGCAGCGTCTGTGCAACTTTATTCTGATGAACGCAACAGGATTTTGACTCTGGTAGAAGAAACGTAGCCGCGGAGAATGGTTGGAAGGAAAATTTTTTCTTTTTGCCGACTTTACCCTCTTGACAGGGTGAAGGAAGATGAAAATTTATAAGCTGTTTCGCGCCTTTATATCATGAAGTTATATATATGAAGTATTTCCCGCCTCCTTTCTTTCAAATTTTGAACAACACCATCTGTTGGATACTTCGTTAAACTTCTTTGTAATAAAGTTACAAACGTGGCTCTGTTTGTGTGCGTGAAGTAATTATTTGTAACATTTCATAAAATGTACATTCATGCAGTGATACACGCAGTAACATTTAGTTTGTTAGTAAGTACAATTGGATATCTAGTATTACTGTTATAAGTTTATTATCGTGTGAGTTTCTGTGATGAAAATCATAACCTATATGTTATGTTTCATATCGTATTCTTCCTTAGCTAAATATAGTTGCTGCAGACTTTTCGGCAGAAGATTGCAAACTCTTAGGATACAATAAAGCTAATTTACTATGTTCTACGTGCGAGAAACTGATTAATTATAATCTTCATGATATGTAGTGAGTATATAGTTTTAGTGTGTTGCGATGTATTTTTTTCAGACATATTAATTTTACTTGACAAATTACAGCGACAAGTGCAAGGAATGTTGCTTGAAAGATGATGACGATGATGCATTAGGTCAGAAGCGTTACCCAAAGGCAGTACTCGAAGTGTGTACATGTAAATTTGGAGCGTATCCACAGATTCAGGGTAAATATTTAAATCACAGTGTATATTCTAGTAGATTAGTAATTAATCCAAGCATCATGGCTCAATGTATCGTTAAATTTTAGCCTTCATTAAAAGTGATCGTCCCAGCAAGTACAAGAATCTACAAATAAAATATGTCCGTGGCTTGGATCCAATTATCAAGCTTTTTGATTCAGATAATAAAGTCGAAGACATACTTGATATTCATAAATGGGATACGGACTCAGTAGATGAATTCTTAGCGACTCACTTGTCCATGGACTAATACAACTAATTATTTAACTAATTTTATACTTGGAAAATGAACATTACCCTATACGCATTGATGAAACTTTATTGGAAAAAAAAAACATCACACCAGAAGATATTTTTGCGTACCGTTTATTTCGTTCCTTCTCGTAGTATCAATACAGGAAGTTCGACGATAACATTACTCTCTGCTGTTGGAATGAAATTTCCTATGTATAATTAGTCATTGTAAAATTCATGGTGCACGATTATCACTTAAATGACGCCAACCAATCTGAAACACTTAAGGCATCCGATTGCCTTTCGACTATCAAAAATGTCGAAATCCTGCGTCGTAGTGAAACGTCTTGTTAAATTCCATATAGAGAGAAATAGAGAAAAATGGGATCTGATGTGTTTGACATTGCGACACATGAACAGTAAGATTAAGAGTATAAGATTAGAGATCATGTTTCGTGTTGCCTATCGACATTGATACCTGTGGATATTAGTCACATGATAAAAAAACTGCAGATGCAATACAAAAAAAAAGAGAAGCGCTTAATTTGAATAATCAGGACGAGACGCAATTCTTAATTCATTTCATCCATTCTCCCGATCCGCTTATTCTTACAGATAGAAGCAGTTTTGTTCTGATAATCACTACAGTCGACCTGCAGGAACTTAGCAGTCGTGACGTAATTTCCAAGAAAATTGCACTCTGAGGAAAAATTAGAATAAAAAGGAGAAAGAGAAGAAAGATTTGCCAACGACTCTTTAGTCTCTATTGCAATTGCTCCGTGTCCACAGGGACTCGCATCCGATTTACGTTTACCCCGGACGCGAAATTTATGTTCCTCTGTACCATCGCGCGGAATCGCAACACAAAAACATAATTAGCATTGCCAGTATTCCGCGAAGCGGAAATACAGCTAGAATAATTATTATCAACGTCCGCTTCCGGTTACGCGACATTTCGTCGAATAAATCCTAAAGACGTGTTTTCCGGTTCCCGAGTGACAGTTTACCGACGAGATCTTCGTCCTCGTCCTCCACGTCCACGAGGATATCCACGACCTCGCTGAGGCTTTGACTGTGGCGGCGTGATATTTCTCTCAACCTTTGGTGGCGCTGCTGTCTGTTCCGCTTCCTGTTCCGGTTGCTGATCCTTCTCCTCTCCTGTCTCGTCCAGAAGATTACCTATCTCACCCTCGTTATCGTTATCAATATCGGCCCACATCTTTTCTGCCGGAGTATTCTTCTCTTCGTTATTCTCAGCGTCCTTGACTTCCGTTTGACTCTGTTCCGGATTTAAACGATTACTTTCATCCTCTTCGGACTCAGCGTCTGCCTCCAAAGGATCGTATTTCTCATCACCGTCGGATTTCTTTGCTGCCAGGCCGCTTCCGTTACTCCCTTCGTTTGCTGTCTCAGAAGCATCATCGTTGTTCTCTTCAGAATTTGAGGTCTTACGTCTCTTACAGCTTCCTGGACCATCCTCCTCCTCGTTCTCATTCTGTGCTTCCTTCTCGTTGGCCTGTAATCAGAAAATTGAAAATCATTGAATTTCAATTTTTTCCATCCCTTCCAAGAGCTTATGTTTGTTTTCTTATTTATACGTCACAATACCTCAGACTCGTCTGACGTCTTCGTCGTGGAATTTCCAGTGGTTGAGGTCAATGCTTTTACCTCTTGCACAAAGTTACGATAATGGGTTATGGTACGGAGATGGGCTGTCATGTCATCCGATGTCATCATGAAACGTCGGCATTTCTCACAATAATAACCCTGGACCTCTTTCACCAGTGACTTACCTGAGATATACGCCAATTAAATATTAATACATTCAATAAATATCTCGTGTGAATGACATAAGTAGTGAAGAAACGTAAAAATAAAATATAATCACCGATGGCAATTTGATTTTGACGACAGTGCTTAAACGATGGTACTTTGTACTTCGTGTCGGTAATATCATCAGTGATGTCTGTAAGAAAAACTGTATTCTCAGCAGGCTGAGGTTCCTCTTCCTTGTCATTCTTGGGTTCCACTCCGACATCTTTCTCTTCGTCTTCAGCAGTGCGAACTTCAGCCTCACCTTTGGCTAATTTCTCTGTGAATACAATGAAATATCATTTTCTCTAATGCCCTGTGGAATTACTTTTTTTTTTAAATTACTTTACTCGTCGACAGACCTTTTTTCTTGTTCTTTCTCTGCTCCTCATTCTGAACAGCATTCTTCATATGAGCTGGTGTAAGACAGTGCTCGTCATATTCTATACGAGATGGGAATTCCTTGACACATGGGAAACATCTTGGATGCAAGAAAGTTTTTAATTGCTGATGCTTTTCGCTCTTTCGATGACTCGATAATGTCCCATAGAAGTTCAAGTCACACATTGTACAATATTCTCTGACATTAAGGTCTACGGAAAGCTGTTGGAATGTCAACAAAATAATACAAGGTCAGGTGTTTATTAATGAGATATTCAATAAAATATTAATTAAAATGTAAATCTATCAAAGTACCTTTTTTCCACGACGTTTAGAATTACTTAAGGTAAGTTCGCGTTGCTCTTCGGCAACTCTTAATTCGTGGCGCATCAGATCCACCTTGAGCTTGTAGGATTCATCTAATTTTTCCATCATAAGTTGATGAGCTCGTCCACGAAGATGATTCTCAAATGACTAAAATAGGATATAGCCGTTCTAGCTTCTGATATGATAATAAGATAAATTGTGTTACGGTATCACTTACGTATCCATCCCACATATGCTTGTTACAAACAGGACAGAACATTCGGTTCATAGGAACTTCAGCGTATCGACTCTCTGCATGTCTTGCTTCGGATTTCTTTCCATACGCTTTAGGATCCTTATCCTTGTCCTTATCCTTCTCTTTATCCTTATCCTGAACTGGTGCACTCTCTTCCTTTGAAGAAGTCTCCATCGGAGTAGGCTCAGCCTGCTCAGCTTCCTCACTTGCAGCAGATTCCTTCGGTTCTTCCTCACCTTCATCTTTCACTTCTGATTTAACCTCAACTTCCTCCTTCTTTTCCTCCTGCACTTCTGATTTCTTCTCCTCAGGAGCATCGTTACTGACTTTCTCACTGTTTCAAAAATGTATAATCTCTTCAGATACATTGTGTTACGCGGACGTGTATCTTACTGATTTATCCATCTTCTTAAAGCAAAAGATCCCCAAGGGATCCGGAAGTGACACAAGACTGAAGTTCTCTTAAAATTTCAAATATAAGAAAAGAGTCTTTTTCACCCAGTTCATATATGAGTATGGGATAAAAGATGGAGAAAACAGTTAGGCAAATAATAAAATCGCTTGGATACCTAATTTAAAAAAAAAAGTGTACTGCATATCTATCTAGACTCGATCCGAATGATACGAAAATAAAAAAAAGAATTCAAGAAACGAGATTTTTATCAATGAAAACGAAAAACCCACGGTTCTCATAGCGAAGGAGGCGGTATGGGAATGACGAGTGGTCCTTTGAAAAATATAAAACGGTTGTGAAAAATGATTTGACGAACGAAACTGTTAACGAGGACTGCTGCAAGATGTGAAGAATCTCTTGAAATTGGTGATACACATGGACGATCCAGAGGTAGCCCTACAGGCAAGTAGTTTTACGCGCGTCTAGGTCCAAGATATGAATTGTGGGCTGTAGTATCGCGGAACCAGGATGCAGTAAAGAAACGTAGCCAAGGCATTGGATTTAATTTAAAAAGATCAATTAACGGATTGCCGAATGTATTGCAATACTTCTTATGTCAAAAGACGTACGAAGGTAGGTAGGTAGGTAGGCATAAGGTAAAGAGGTAGGTAGGGTAGCTGTGAGTTGTGTACTTGTACGTGATAGAGAGAAATAGATAAGAGAGAATGAGAACTCGCTGTTGAAGTTTTGAAGAGACTATGTCGCAATCGCCAGGAGCTTACCTTTTGACAACGGGTGTTTCTGCCTTTTCGTTATCAGAGGTCTTAACATCCTGCTGTTCCTTTTTGGCAGTCTGATTTTGTTTAGAGGCAGGAATTGGTTTAGAAGATTTATCGTTGCGATGCTGAATTTGGTTTCCGTTCATACGTTGGTTGCCGGACTGGGGTGCACGAGATTGTTGTGCGGATGGGCCACGTCGCCCAACGACGCCGTCTCGGGCGCGATTATTGCCCATCTAGTCATGTAGGTCAAACACGACCAAACCGTCATGAGAAGTATCTGACAATAACTGTGATTCTTCACGAATCGAAGCTGATTCATAGTAACCACAGGGAAATGAAGGCAGAACAAATATTTTGTACTTGTATCGGGACTTGGGAAATAGAAATATTCATAAATTCGGAATTTTCTGCTGTCCCTGCTTATATATCCAGATAAGCGGACAGAACAGAGACAAGAGCTGTGGCGAGATCCTTTTTTTACAGAAGACGTACATGTCAACGTCGTCTTCTGGTAATTGGTAGGAAATTCCATTCGTATTCGAATACGTCTTAATAGATGCGAGGTCTTTGCAAAGCGATTGGCGCTTTTCCTTGGAAATCTTATTAGGCATCGTTATCAATAGAGTATTCGTGATAAGTATGGGGATTGATTGCTTAGTAATGTGGTGTAGCGAGAATTGCGAGAATCTGTATACATATTGGCGAGACCGAGATACGCAAATTCAACAAGAACAGAGAAATCAAGTCAATTGAGTTATTAGGGCTGCGTATCTCGTATAGAGTCGACGGGACGCCCGTGCAATGCAGTACAATAACGAATATTCAGACGACCCATCGAATTCTGGACGAGTACGAGGAGAAATTTCGAATCTAAAGATAGTCTATGTAACAGCCTGAGACTGTAATGAAATGTCAGACAGGATTGTGCGAAAAATAATAACTCGCTCATCGATAAGTTCCATTCGAATCCTCCCTCAGAAAAATAAAGGAAGCTCGTATTCCCTCTAATCAATTCTTACTTTCCGTTAAGTCATACCTTGCTGTAGGGCTGAGGACGATTATTCTTCATTGGATGTCTCATGGGCCGATCGTTGTAACGTCCAGGGGAGAAGTTCTGCTGACCATGGAAATTTGGGCCTGGGCCACCGAAATTATTTCCAAGGCTCAGCAGGGATGGTACCTTTCGCGTAGGGTACTTTTGTACAATCAGACATTATTCTATATTTGTATATCAATTGCTTAAGTAATTTCTGGTTTATATATTTACTTGTGGCTGTGTGTCCTGTTGACTGCGAAGAAGATTTGTCAGGAGGTTGCTAGCTATCGCAAGCTGAGCCTGTGGCGATGCTAGAGACAGATTATTGTTTGGCGTTGGTAGAATTCCTCTTCCAGGCATCATGCCACTTTCCCAAGGATTCATACCACCACCTCCACCACCTCCGCCGCCGCCACCGCCACCTCCAGACATTCCACCACCGCCGCCACCCATATTTCCCCCGCCGCCACCTCCTCCGCCACTACCTCCACCGCCGCCGCCACCACCGCCACGGTTATTAAAGTTTCTATTCCCGAAGGAATCCCGCTTCATTCCTCGATTGAAGGACATTATTCCTAAAATCAGACAGAAGTAATATTTATTTATTTTTAAAAAGCGGTAAACAATAGGGTTGGAACTGTCTTAGCACGGGACAGTTGAGAATTGGGGGTATGGAGTAAAAAATGGTTGCTCCAAAAAGTTTTTCGTTATTGGAATGACTATCTTTTACGCATTTCACAAATGAAAATCATTTTATTCCATGAAGAGATCGTTTTGGTATTGACTTACCTAATTGGAGTCCAGTCTTATGTAAAGGGCTGAAAAATCTAGACGAAATAAAATCCACGCACAAATGGAGGCCGCAACAAGCGTCACATAAACGTAAAACGGCACGAACTTAAAAGTTCTAGCTACAAGAACTGGTCGATAATAAAATATTGGTACACCTGTGATTGGCAGAGAGTCTGCCAATAATGGTCGAATTATTTGGACAAATTTGTCCAACTTACTTATCGCTTACTTATAAATGCACCCTAAGTCTTACTTCACGGCCACGTGCCCTGTTGAACACATGTATTGTCTTAACGACTGTTTTCATGTACTACTTGTTCGTAAGGAAGGATTAATTCAAACAAAGATCCACGTACTTGGTAATTATTTTTCAATTGTTTAAAGTATAAAAAATTTCAAATTTGGGCTTTGCGCTAGATGAGTTTATGAGTATTATAGAAATTATATTTTGTGAGTTCTGCATGTTGCTGATTTTTATATGTGCATATATTTGGTAGATGATACCATGGAATGCCGGTTATTTATTTTTGACGCAACATTATTGCAAAGAAGTAATAGATTTAGTATAAATAAATATAAATTTTATATAAGGAGGAAGTGGTACAGTATTATGTAAAGTCTACTACTCTCAGTTTATCTGATAAGTGTACAAATACAAAATGGGATATTTCGTTATAAACATTTTATTTGTTTTAGGCATATAATCTTGAAACAAACAGTATTCAAAATGGCATCTCAGAGACCAGTGTCCTGCGGGCTGGACTTTTGTGCTGCTCCTGATCTCAACAATTGTTTACTTCAAGCCACGACGAATAAGTAAGATTTTAAATAATTGAATTTCCTGAATGCTGGTATTACAACGCAGTTGTACTTGTTGTATAGGTTCGACTTTATATGTGTACCTTTGGTTCATCCAAACTTTAAAAGGGAATTCTTTAGCGGAAAAGCAAAAGAAAGACCAGGACCATTTACAAGATCTGATATGCTATTATGCAGTTCTGGTAACGACACTGCGTACTCATTTGCTTTCTCTATAGTGTTTATTATTTATAAAATCTTTAGCAAGCCATTCTTATTCTTTGTAGATTGGAATAATTTGGTGATAGGTAAGTTATCCCCATATTTCAACCCAGATTCGAAGCTTCCCATTCTGATGAAGAACAGTGAGGCTGCATTAAATCAAGAGCTCTCTCTTGCTGCACATTTGGGAGTGCCAGCGATAACTTTCAAATTAAAAGGAAACATACAAAATAACATGAATCTTGCAAGGATAATATACGATAAAATTATGACCACCTGCATTTTTCAGGTATTATCCATAGATCTATGTTTATGCATCCTGCATAATGCTTACCCTTTACACACTCCTTTATTGTTACAGGTTTGGGTTCAAGTACCTATGGAAAATCCTGCAAAGCAGGCTTACACCTACAGAGATGATGAAGAACATTCGTTAGATAGTCCATGGGAGTGGTGGAATTCATTTAGAACAGTTTGCGATTTTGAACGTAAAATAGGAGTGGCTTTAATAGTGAGCCATGACGTACCCGAATCGGCAGAGGTACAACCGCTATATAAATATAAAACCAAAAGATATTTAATTTGACATATAATTAATTTACAGATTGATAGATGGCTGGGCGAGCCAGTAAAGTGCCTAATTCTTCCTACAACGTTATTTATCTCAAACAAGAGAGGATATCCTGTATTGAGTAGAGCTCATCAAACCTTAATAAGAAAATTCTGTTCACACGACGTTCAGTTTATTTTAACAGGCGCCAATAGGCATCAAAACATCAGCAACTATCACAGCTACTTAGATTACTTGTGGAAGGTAATTATACAGAACTATCCTTACATCCAAACTATTCTAATTAAACTTTTCTTTCATCCAGAGCTGCCAAATGAACGGACCTGTCGAAAGATTCGCTCGTGGATACGAGGACTATTTGCAATGTCCCTTACAGCCATTGATGGATAATTTGGAATCACAAACTTATGAAATATTTGAAAAAGATCCTGTAAAGTACACAGAGTATCAGAGAGCCATCCACATGGCCATCGTGGATAAAAGTAAAACTTCGAGGAAAAATGAAACCATGTTAGTAACAGATATTTGTACAATTAAAATTCTATCGAATACCATTAATTAAGTGCATTGCTTTTTACAGTGTAATTATGTTAGTCGGAGCAGGTAGAGGTCCCTTGGTACGAGCATCTTTGAATGCTGCTGATCAAGCTCGCAAGAATGTCAAGGTGTATGCTGTGGAAAAAAATCCCAATGCAGTGATAACGTAAGATCCGCAACTTTAAGGATAATGTTATCGTACAATCAAGAATTTATGCAATATGTTACAATTACAGTTTACAAGCTCTAGTGAAGGAAGTGTGGTCAAACAGAGTGACAGTAGTGTCGTGTGATATGAGAAACTGGGAAGCTCCGGAGAAAGCAGATATTCTTGTGTCTGAATTACTTGGTTCGTTTGGGGACAACGAATTGTCTCCAGAATGTTTGGATGGTGTACAAAAATTTTTGAAAGGTTAGGATTCACAATATTAAGTCAATATTTTTTTTTTTCATATTTTATTCTGTTAATATTTATTATTGCTTTTCAAGATGATGGTGTGAGTATACCATCTTCGTATACATCTTATATCAGCCCTGTACAATCCTCAAAATTGTATAACGAGGTAAAACAGTGTAAGGAAAAGGATAAACACCCAGTGGCTCACTTTGAAACGCCCTATGTCGTTCACCTGCAGAACAAATATGACATTGCGGCACCTCAGTCTCTGTTTTCTTTTCATCATCCGAACAAAGGTGAGTCAGTGTTTAATTAATTATAAATTAACACCTTTCTCGTTCCTGTTGCTAACGCATTATTATTGCATTTAATTTTTAGATAGTGTTATCGATAACACGCGGTATGCAGTCAAGAAATTTACTGTACGACAAAATTCAGTATTACATGGATTCTCTGGATACTTTGATACAGTACTGTACGATACTGTCAAATTAAGTATAGAACCAAATTCTCATAGTGCTGGTATGTTCAGCTGGTTCCCAATATTCTTTCCTATCAGGGTACGTTGTTAGTAAATAAATTTAAAATGTTTTTCGAATTAAAATCAATATTAATTTATATCAATTTTAGGAGCCAGTGCATCTTAAGGCTGGTGATGAAATTGAGATACATTTTTGGAGACGGTGCAGTACAAAAAATGTTTGGTACGAATGGTGTTTATCCAAACCCATATGTGGATCGGTGCATAATCCTAATGGACGATCTTCCACAATTGGCCTTTAATTATCTATACACATTTCCAAGTGATTTTTCATTTCCATTCATAATGTCAGAAAAGTATTCACGATATCAATACAGTAAGAGATTCTCAATAAAACATCTCTTTTCCTCTGATCCGTTCGAAGGCATGTAAAGAAGATATTGAAACATTTTTTTTTTAATAAGTGTCGCATGTTACAACGGCGTAGAGGAAAGAGCAGTATCAGAAAAGTCCTCAGAATACGTAGACTGATGTAAAACGTGTTCTCTATAATTTACAACATTTATTTTGATTGAACTCGAGGGTCACTGATATTGTACAATTCTGATAAGCTGTTTATGAGTCTCGAATGTGAAGAAATTTTCTAACCAGTGACCTATTCACCTCACGTGATCATAAGAGTCAAGCGTCGATAAGAACGATAAGAGATGAGCCGAAATTAGAAAAACTTTTCTCTCATACGATCAGAAGTTCTGAACAGGAAGATTAAAAGGGTCCAACACCAATAAATTTAATATTGTTATTCAATCAAAATAATGTTTCGCAAATCCGACAAGTCCTTATTCCATTATGTAAAAAAAATATACAATAAAAAGAAGAAAAAAAAATATAAAGAACTCGCCAAAAGCGTTTTTGAGTGTAATCGGTGATTTCTAAACTCATGCTGGATCTACAAAGGGTCCAGCAATAAAAGCTCAGTAAGGAACCGGAAACTCCTTGTTCCCTCGCGAGTGCTACAAGATGAATTTCAGGATTTTTTCATTTCATGATAAGAGTATCCATTACGCGGGAGATGAGAAACTTCGTATCCTCAACTCTTGGGCAACAAATGCCAGTAGCTCGTGGAAGTTTTCGTCATTCGCTTGAGTCTCGCGGTCGGATACTCTTCATTCCACCGTTCCTTCTTCTTGGTCTGATCGGATAGACGCTTGGCGGAAGGTGCGTGAACTCGATCAAGGGCGCCGCAAAGCAGACGACACAGTAACAAAAGTGAAGAAAAATATTATCACCTGGGGAAATTGATCTGGAAAATGGCACGTCTTGTGACACAAATAACAAAATTGGTGGTTAGGACTACCTGCGTTCAAAACAGCCAGTTCCTTGCGACGGCGTCAAGACCGGCGTCGATCTTCGCAATACGTCACATAACCACTAGTCAATGCGCACGAGCGGGTACGTTTAAATTTAACATTGCAGAGAACAGAATGCACCTTAATTTTTCTCAATTATTTTATGCTCAGAGAGATGGTATACGGATAAACACGAGTGGATAGTAGTTGAAGGAAAGATTGGTACAGTGGGCATTTCTCATTATGCTCAGGATGCCTTGGGAGATGTAGTTTACGCACAACTTCCTGATGTTGGATCTACAATCAGTAAAGATGGTTTGTCAAATTCCGTTTCCTCAACGAATATAAAGTTTCTTAGATACATTTTTAAGTATTATTATATTGTAATACTGTTCGCAGAGGAGTGTGGCGCTTTGGAGTCTGTAAAAGCTGCTTCGGAGGTGATAAGTCCAATCAGTGGTAAGGTGTTAGAGAAGAATGAAGCTGTAGAGAGCAAACCTGGTCTAATTAACAGTTCATGTTACGAGGACGGTTGGCTATTCAAAATAGAATTATCAAATCCTGAAGAAATCAAGACGCTAATGGATGAGAAGTCCTACGATCAGTATCTGAAAAGCGATCCACACTAGTGACCTCTATTATACAAAGCCGTACCAATAATAACTTAAGACCCTGTTATCAATTCGCGTCGGGAGACGTTCACGATGTCGACATTGATAACATAAACTTTGCGATTTTTAATTGATTGCGAAATAGCAAGTATCGCTTTAATTATATTTATTTAAAACAATTATTATTGCGAATTCTCATGAACGCGTCAATAAGTTTTGAAAATATCTAACTTACAGGAACAATTCTTATTAACATACATCCGCAAAAGCTTCTATGGCGTTGTAAAGTCATCTAAACAAAATCGTACACGAATTTTTCATGAGAACTCTAATATTCACAATACGTTACTTGACTTAACGAAGATTCTGCTTTTATATCTTATCGATAACGTTCGCCATTAAGAACTGCACTAAGTATTTTAATGGTATCAAACTCCACAGCAAGTTAAAAATACTTGTGAGTAAAACATTGAAAACGTATCGAGTCGTTATTCATAATGATTATAGTTAGAGCAATAAATGATGCGCATGTACTATGTACATGTAACGTAAGGAAGTATAACGTTTGATGAAAATTATCATGCAATTTTAATGAGTCTCACGAATCTGTACGCTGCGCGTGTCGCTCGCTACGAACATAATATCCTCTTCTTTGTCTGGCACACGAATATAATATAATTCATGCGTGAACGCGTAATGATGAATTTCTATGAGTGCACGTGACGCATCGCGACTAAAGATAAATGCAAGAATCGCGCGAATATCGTTTAAATGTAAATTGAAGGATGAACAAAGATAAACGCGGCCGAAATTTTATTGCATCGTTGAATCTAAGGAGGAACAGTTGTATGTTGTGTATGTTAATAATAAAGATATATTTACAGTCAATGAATTTTTTTCTACATAATTTACAATTGCCAGCTCCTAATGGCAGTGTCAACAACGCATAAGATTTATAATTTTAATATTTTTCTCTCTCTCTCTCTCTCTCTTTCTCTCTCTCAATCTCTCTCTCTCTCTTTTTCGCTCAGCTCACGTATTAGAATTCTCTCTTTATAATTATCCCAAATGACGAATCGAAAGTCGAAAAATCACATTGATCATTAAATTAGAGCTTTGCCAATGATTAATTGGTAACTGTACATCAATATATAACATAATGTACATAACACCGGTTAATTATCGTATTTCCTAATTACAATTGTTAATTAAAACACCTTGTAATGGAATTTTATCGGACGATTAAATAGGATGGACATGTACAAAGACAATGGATATATTATTCATTCTGATATTCATCTTCTTGATCTTGTCGTTTCAAAAGGTTACAACTTTACAGGACCGCCGAGTCATTACACAGTAGAGCGATGGGGGCTGGGTTGAGTGGGTGGGTGGGTGGATAAATGGAAGAGGATGGTGTTTGCAAATTGGTACAGCGGTTGTTCCAAAATTATCAGACCGGCACGTTCAGTAAGTGCTCCACGTATATTCGGAGATAAAGCGAACTTGTTACACAATAAATAAGGCATTCTAGCTTTAAAATCTGTCATTACCCACCCAAACAGCAAGGAGCGATTTCGACAGTGCCAAATTAACAAAGTATTTTCCAATGATCCTATGTATATCATTTCAAAAAATAATTACAACAGACTCATCGATATTGTACAGCGTTAAAGTATCGACGTACAATAAACAATTATTAAATATATATATATGTATTTATATATATTAAAAAGAAGTACCGAGATTCATAATCGTATCCCATTGCTATCCGGGTGTCTAGTTTGAGGTATGTGGTTACTAAAAATGTAAAAGTATAAAAACTTAATACGGTTACGAGGAGGTAGTGTGATTCGTGTCGGTGTCAAAAATAACGTGAAAGCGTTAGAGATAGAGAAAACAAAAAGAAATATATATATATAAAGGACGAAGAAGATATGCGATTGATAAAAGAGAAAGTGTAAAGACGTCGGTCTGTTCTTTGCCTGACAAAGCGAAGAAGAGCTAACATCTCTGTATTAATTATTATTATTATTAATATTATTATTATAATATTGGCTGATTGTACGATGCGTTGAACTAGACGATTTGAAAATTTAGGAACAGGTTTTTAGCGTAATCGATAAAGTTGTTGTTGTTGTTGTTGTTCTTTGTTATTTTTCTCTTTGTCGAAAGTCAAAAAGTGTGAGCGATGACAGAAATCGTTGCTGGCTGCGTGATTGCGCGATATTTTGATATATGCAATAATTATAATTTTTTGACGTATCTTACGTGGTATATAACCGTACTGCGAGTGATAATGACTCCATTGATTGATTATCGTGGAAGGACTGATTGAGAGGAATATAATAATTGAATTCGGCGTTTTTTTGTTTTTCCCTTAGTTCCAATTTGCGACGTACGGAACGAACTGAAGAGGGTAAAAAGCTCGTAGAGGCACAAAGAGAAAGGAGCGAAAGAGCCAATGAGATATTTTGGATGGACGGCGAGTGGGCGATGCGTGCAATTGGTGCAAGGATTTCTATCGATCTCGAAAGTTTTTGACTTTGGATACTAGCAGGTGTAATAAACCGATGGCTTAGGTACCACAGACTGGCCCGTTTTGGCCAGTCTTCACAGCACTGAAGAATTTCTTTCCGACTAACGACTAAAACACAATAATAATCTATTAGTGAAAAATATCTACGATCGAATCGCTAACCTTAACATTTAGTAAATATTTCTCATTATATTTAACAACTGCAATAAGACAATATTCTTCTTATATATTTATTATTAATCGCTACACAATAGTATAGGACCACATAAACCTTGCTCCAATGATTTCCTTTTATTATTCTCTTAAACATAATTCTTTATTATGATACAATATACAGTAATAAAATATTCGCAATTTGTGGTTATTCTTTTTTTTCCGCCACCTATTTGAAAAGTAATAAAGAGAAGAGAAAAAGAAAAAAAAAAAGAGAAAAGTTACATGAATAAAATACTAAAATTAGTGAAGACATTAAGTAGCTAGTGATTTCTTTTTCAGTAAGCAACAGAAATATATTTTATTTCATTAAACTATACACAAAATATTCGTAATTACATATTTAACATGATTTTATACTATACAACGTAATTGGAATGTGTTAACTAGTATTTACAAATATAGTAGCCCTGCTGTGTGCAAGTGTGACAAAAATGCAGATTTTTCATTTAATTATTCTTTTAATCTTGTAGGAAGTTCTAAGGATGCCCAAGGTGGCCGTGCGACAAACATATATCACATGCAAATTCACTGTCACTCGAGTATGCCCATTGAATCCCTTGCAGAAAAAGCACGAACGGCTGGAGAAGTCGGATTTTCTTTAGTAGTAGGATATTCGTTTAGGTGAGAGCAAGGCTTCAGTGGTATGCTTAAAAATAATCGCCTCTAATATTAGAAAAATAGCTTTACTTATTTAGACAAAAGTTGCCTGCCCTTTGACCAATATTTTGTTAACCACCCTTTGTACTGTTTTCAAGGCATCTTGCTTACTGTTTCCCTGCGCTTGTACCCGCCAACCGGGGTAATTCTCCGTGGATACATCTCTAAAACTTCAACATCAAATATAGAAAATATATGTCATTATGTTTATATATTTAGATACACTTTATAATACATATACTATGTATATATGTAAAGTATGTACGTCTATACTTGATTTGTTTGCAAAGGTAATCCTTGAACCGGGAGGCCCCTACCCCATTTAACTTTTGGTCCGATCCCCCTAAGCAGCACTGGCCAATCCTCACGAGAAACAAAGACCGACAAATAATCGCGACGACGAGGATGATTAACCTCCACCTCGCGCAGGTACCTCTATCCCTTTCAGGATCTTCCCGGCTTCATCCAGTTCGTACTGCTGCTGTTGTTGCTGCTGCTGTTGCCGTTGCTGCTGCTGCAGTCGCCGCTAGCGCTGTTACCGCTGATTTATCTCGCGGTCAGGGTCTTAACCAGGACTCTCGATATACAGCGTTAGATCGTCTGCACGACAGAGCTGCCAAAATGATTCATCCTTTCATTTCCTCTTCGCGTGAAGCATCTCCATCAGCAACGTTTGCGTCGGCGCACCGCCGTTGCAGTGCTTCTGGTAAAGATGATCCTCCCCTCTGCTCGCCACCGCATGGATTTCTGGTAATACTGCTAGCAGCTTATTGAACTTGTCCTGTTGATAACAGATAAGAATACGCACCCTTAGAATAACACGAAAACAACAATCCTTGCCTTAACAATATTCTCTCTACCCTCGAATCAAAAACAAAGCTACTATTTCGCCCACCAAATCCTCCTGTCCATAATGCTACAGCGTATTTTCGTTCCTCCAGTTTCCAGAGAAGTCTTCCACATTCTTTTTTTACTTTTTTTTTTTCAAATTACTTACCGGTATAGACGGATAACAGGTTAACGTGTAATCCAGAAGAGCCTGTTGAACCTGTTCGTGACCCTCTTGCACATGCTTCTTGTTCACCAGTCCACGCACATCTGCACATTAACGGACAATAATGTATTAACCAAAGAATCCTCTCCTCCACGTACACTCTCTAACATGGTGCTAGCCCTATACTAAACGTCCTTTCTCCCTGACCCCAAGACAATAACAACACGGCACCCGGAGCTTCGTTTAACGTTACTCTGATCTTCGCGACTGAACCACCGGGTCCTCCTATCCTGGCCTAAGCTAACAAGTAACAAGCTCTACCATCCATTGTACCTGGACCCTTGGCTTCTCGCCTCTGGATGACCCGCAGAGGTCAGAGATCATTCCCTCGACTTATTAACATTCACCGCGCAAAGGGTGTAAGAGTCATTGAACTATTTTCCAAGGTGTTAAAGATCAAGACTATTAAGAAAAAAAAAAAGAAATGATCATTCCTCTACGTCCAATGATCACTCTCCCTATAATCAATTCACAAAAACTGGTTAAGAATCATTACAATGAATCTTACCGTGATTGAGCAGCATTAGGAATTTCATGCAGATGTAATCAGAGAGGTCGAATTTGAGCTCTTGGAGCTTGGTGGACAGATCGTTGAAGAGATCCGCCAAGGAAGGTACCCCCAATAGGCCGAGACAAAGGAGATCAAACTTTTGGCCATTGTGAAGTGTCGTCTCGTCCGGTAAGTTATTGTGTAACCTCTGATGAAGATGGTCGAGCACCAACATGTCTGACCAGGAGTGCTGTAGAAGCTTCATTTGGTCATCAACCTGAAGAACGAACGACATGAACAATTATTTATGTATTTTCTCATGCATCAACATCCCAACCGTCGTTATCCCCCTTTTCTTGTTATCATCAACCTAATCAGCTCCTCGCCGACGCGTTTCTCTATTAGGAACGAACGAGCGCTATCGCTTCAAGTGCGCGTTTAACGTAAAAGCGTTTAACACCACGATTGGCTCGACGTGTATAGCGCAACCTGATTATACAATGAGACCCGTTATTTCCAGATACATCCAACAAGCTTGGCCGTCGTATGATCCTCGCACGCGGACTTTTAACGACGTAGAGCGAACCCGCGACAGCGTGCATGCATCCTGGTGCAAGTGACGTCTCCATTGCTATAATAATCATTTGCGAACCTTGCTATTGGGATTACAGATGCTCCGTTTTAACGTACAGCGCATACGGCAGAGCATCGCACAACACTTCGTTATCGAATATCTGTAAGCAGTGGCTTCTTTTTTTTTTTAATTCGCATCGTTATTAATCCCGCTGAGAATTTAGATGAGAATACAAAGTGTGACTCTCGTGGGTTACGTGTTTTGCAGTTGGAGGTAATAAATAGACGTGGAGAATATATTATGAAAGAAAAAGATTATAAAGAAATAATATATATACACACGAAATCGAATTATTCGCGAGTCGTATACTCAAGAATTATTATGGACCCGCTTTGGGGCAACCGCCATAACCTAGAAACGTATCTTGTTATGACCCAGATATGAGGCGATGCTTGAAATCATTCAGCGATTGTGCAATGCTGCTGGTTACCTCACATCCCCGCTCACGGCACCGGCAGGCGAGCAACGGGGAACTTTATCGGTAAGAACTAGGCACTTCGACGAGAAGACCTACGAGGACGATTTCTGATCGGCTCCTCTAGGATGCTAGAGGGTGATCATCCCCGTTTTGGTATCGGTATGGGTTATACCTTGTATTCCCGGCGTCGTCACGTGGTTATATATATCCCCAAATTTGTACTTTCATGGCCTATTACCCATACCTATACAGAAAGAGCCATGAAATTCTCTCTCGTAATCGGTAGGTATGTATCAATGAAAAAAAAAAACTAAAAAAATTAAATTTTAAGACCGATAGTTTCTATCAATTAAATTCACCAGCAGGTTCTGATTGACAAACCTTGAGATCCTTGAAGAATACAGAGTTCCTCGCCCAGTCGACCTGCGAGAAGAGATTCTGGTCAAGCACTTTGCACATAAGTTCGAACAAGTCCACTTCACACTGATTGTACGTTTGGCTTTGCAAGAGTCCGAAGAGTGAGGCCTGCCACTCGCGATCGTCCACAGTTTGCACAAAGTCTCTTATCAGCGGACTAGTTTTAAGGGTAGTGGTGGAGGGTGCGGGCGCGGGTCCATGGGCCTGCTGCGACTGCTCGCCATAGTTGAAATCCTTGGGACTGAGGGTGGTCGAGTTAGCCGCCCAGAGTTTGCTGTCCAGGCTGGGGTTGGGATTGTGATGATGATTACCGCCGGAAATGTTCGGCTGATTCGAGGGTGCTATTAATTGATGTTGACCAGCACCACCGCCGCCCCCACCGCCGCCGCCACCGCCACTGCCGCCGCTACCACCGGTAGCACTACTGCCGCCACCGCTTCCGGCCTGCGTCGTGACCAGACCCGCTGCCACGGCTGCAGGGGATGGACTCGAGTCCGGTGACGACGTGAGACTCGAGACCTGAGGTATCTGAATCTCCTGCTTGATGTGCAGGAAGGGCGTCACGGCCGAGGGGTAGTTCGAAGGGTCGCCAAGACTGCCCCTTATCGTTTGCAGGGCCATTTGCCGTTGTCGGAGAAGCTGCAACTTCCTCGCGCGATCCCTTTTGTACATTGGCCCGAACTTGTTTCTTCCACCGCGCATTCGGTCTGCACGTACGGCTGAAAAGAACAATGAAAAAAGAAATTAAATAAACGTAACGTCGTGAGACCTACTGGTTTCCTTCAATGGTAAATTATGCCCAACGAAAGAGAGTCTCAAGTTTGCGTATACGTTCCCGCCGTTCCTATCCTATTCTCAACTTCGACTCGCGATAGAGCCAGGTAATCGCGTGGTTTGCGAGGCAGCCGGTTACATCGCAATTTCGATCGAGCCGCGAGCAACTGCAGCCAACCTTGAGGGGGAAGTAAAGTTTCTAAGGCCGCCACGGACGAAAGCGGAAGTCGCCGCTAATTGCGCCGAAGTAGGACAAAGGCTGCGGAGAGCCCGTTCCTATTCCGATCGCAATCATCCAAGCGATAATCTGCGCGACTACGTACGTTTCCCATTGACGATCCTCTAATTCTAATTCAGTACGTATTTTAAAGGAAGAAAAATAACAAAATCCATCGCCACCTCATTCATATGTATTTTCACGATGACTCCAGAACGAAGACCGATAAGGATCGGACCCAGAAGTAAACGTCCAGAAAGATCCTTGGTAAATAAAATTATTTAGCATTCACCTGAAAGCCTAGATTCCGAAATCATCGAATTTTGCATTACCTACAACGACAGTTAAAAATAAATCAACCGCGCAGGAAGGTACGAGAGATAGATCTCAGCTAGAGACAGAGAGAGAGACGAGGCGAAACCGAGCGTTCCATTTTTTCCAGCTCCCCCCCCCCCAAATTCCCCCGATAAAAAAGGACCGCCTAAAACGGGCCTTAATGCCGATGTATTTATAGGGCGGACACGGCGCAAACCTTTAGCAGCGTTGCCTATTTTCGAACGAAGTGTTTGCTATCCGTCGCCGGCACTGAAACAGCGTGGAGCGCTGGTTGAAAGTGAAAGGAGGTTGAATCGCTCGGCCGTCCACTTCTGCCTGTTCCCCCATGCCCCTGTCCCTGTCCCTTGCCCCCTGTACCCAACCAACCCACCTTCCCTCATTCCCTCCTTCAATGCTTCAATCCTTCCTCTGGTGGCACTTTATCTCGTTCTTTCTCGTTCTCTTCTGTCAGTAGCCAGTACCTCTCCTCCCCCCCCCCCACCCGCCCTCTGACCCTCCAATACTTCCCTCTCATTCCTGCATGCCTCTACCACGCTATCAAAGACCTCCACGACAACGCCCGACGTCGCCGTCGCGCACCCACCGTCACCGTCGACGGGTACCTACTGTTGCCGCTATCACTCCGCGAGCACGATCATAGATCCAGCCGACCATCAGGCTACCTTGTGTGTTATAGATCTAGAAATCAACGGGCACCTCCAAGGCATGGCCCTGCACCACGGGATGCAGGTAAACTTGACTCTCACGGCAGACTCGGAACCGAAGGATCTCACCCGTCCTACGTGGTGTTCTCGAGGTCGTATTTTAATATAAACCATTTGCCTGTAACGAGAGAGTGCCGTTTACAATCAGGTGTGCCAAAGGGGCCTAACAAAGTATCCAGAGCCGAAAAACGTACTCGGGTGCTGTCATCCAAAGAGTCAGAGTTAATACATAAGGATGCCTCAGTTACAGTCAGGTTACATGGTAATACAGTCCGCGTAGTAATTCGATCCTTGATCGATGAATTTCCAATGGATGACCTCGCGACGCTTCTCCAAAGAGTCGTATCTACGAAACATATATGCGTGCCTGCGTGCACGAGCTGCGAAGACGAGCAAGGCAGGAGTTAGCGTCTGATTTCACTACGGAGATCAGTCTCTAAGGTTGTTTGGGATTCGCGTCGGCTTCTTTATCCGGTCCGAGGAAGAAATCGCGTGGGTGGTTTAAGCGCGGTTGTCGCGCGTGGGCGATACGTTATTAACTTCAATACGACTCGAATCCATCTGGCTCTGTCGAATAGACGGCGAACGGGGTTCCTTGGTGGCCTTTCTAGATCGACGTCGCGACCGCGGTGATACACGCACGCTGTGAACGGGGGGACAGTCGGTCGCCTACTCCATAATCAAATCCTTTGGATTCTCCCCAAGCTTGTGGACAGATGGATAGACTGATAGACTGAAAAACCAGGTAACGCGGGTACGTAACACGTTCTCCTGGTGTCTCGAACTCGGCGAGTACCACGTTCGAAGAATGGCGTCGGGTAAAAGTCCATTTGACCGAGATAACTGCCGTGACGATTATGGACCTGCGAAGTGAGGAAGGTACGGGCGTTGAAAGGTACCTATACAAAAAGGTATCGCGAGGGTGATGCAGTATTTAAATTCATTTTTTTTTCTTCTATGCCTCGAGAATCTTTCACCTCCGTGCTGCTCTCTCTTCTCTCTGACGGCAGTACGCATCACGGGATCCTGACAGTCTTCATTTTCTAACCTATAAGAAAAGTGGCGCAACCAGACTTCCATGCAATCGATTACGAATTCATAAATTTCGCGCGAGGAACGTCATGGCAATTCTCGTGTCCACCAAGGAGTTTCCACGCCATGACGTCACTACTCTCGCACAGGTTGCCCCGTGCCTTTACGTGCTGGATAACGACGCTTCGCTAAGGAGAAACGAAACATAAAAATTCTTCGTGTCAGACTAGCAATTAGTGCATCGAGGATAATACCGGGCAAGGGAACAGAAATGACTATGGTTACGCGTGCTGTACAAATAGATTAAGAATGAGAATGAGTGAGTCAACGAAAGGCCTCGTGTATCATCGGATGTAGCAATATCCGACCAACCTTTAATGCGAACACGTAGACACCGTTTGCACGTAAGCAGGTATGCGGAGCGAAAAATCGTTGACAGCCATCGAAATTCTCGTACGAGAAGGGCGCGAGTCACTTATTCACTCAGTTAGTCACTCAGTCTCACAAAATGTTACTAGGAATTCGAGGTACGGCGCGAGTGATCACGCTTTAAAAGAAATATAATATAATGGTGGACGAAAAGGAGACGAAGAGGCTCCACAACGAGGGATTACACAATTCCCGCCTCAACCTAACCTTTCTCCCCACTAGAGTCACGGAGGTAGGAGTCAGACAGGCAAGCAGGCCGAGGCAGGTATAGCACCGTCTTGCAACATAATACAATAATTATGAAATTTGTAAGTTTCTAAACAGAAGTACACAACGATTTCTGTTGTCCTGTGTGATTTTACAAGTTACCTGTGCACAGTTGGTCCCGTATACCTTTCTGCTTTTCTCTGTCCTTTTCCCGTCTGTTTCCCTTTGGCTTAAACGCTCTCCCGTCATAACACAACACTTGAGAATTACGGGCTCTCACTTTTACAACGACGCGACCAACCAAAAGGCCTCGACGCGTAATTTTCAAGTTGATTTTCCAATTTCCTTCAGTCTCTGGAGACTCATGGAAACGCGCTCAATCGATTCATACGCCGAGTCGAAGATAATTCTCGGATGATTTTCTATGGCAATTTTTTTCACTTCATCGCTGTCGACGTTATACAGTGGATTTTTCATTCGCCCGGCCCCATAATGCACTTCGAGCACTGTTGTACGAGGCGCGAAAAATTGAATCGCGTAAAAAAAATATTTTCGAAACCTACGTGACGTTTATGTAAATTCAAACGATATGGGTACAGTACAATCAAGAGTCAAAACGTGTGCACGCGAGGTACCGTATAAACCCAACGAAGAAGTGATTTCCGTGAAATTCAATGAGAGAAGAATACGAGGAAATTGCAAAAGTGGTAACACGTTAAACTGTCGAAAGATCATGACAATTGTAATGACCAGGAAGTGAGAGTGTTTCTTATCGCGAGCAGGAGACCCCGAGGAAAAACTGTCATAGGGAAATTACAGCCGGACGAGATATTCCGTAATCGTTTTTGTAAAACCAATAGCTCTGGGGTGTACGGGACAAACACGGCCCCGAGGATTTATTTTCACCGATTCCGATTATTACCCTTGGAGCCTCGGGGATTAGCAGAAACTGCGACAATTTTTCAAAATTTTCATTGACGCTACTCCACCTAACCTCAAACTGTCGTAAGAATCGCGCAAGCAGCCTTCGTTTAACCGCGATACTCGTCGACGTAGCCAAGGTTCTCGGAGAAGTGAATAATTTTGAAAAAATAAAAAGAAACAATCCAACAGCCTTACGTAAGTTCTTGAATGAATACCGTAAGCCGCGTTACCATGTGACTGGAAATCAGAGATAGAAACGCATCGTGAGAAGCTAATCTGAAAGTGAAGTAGTCCAAGGTTAACGGACAGCATCGTAATATCTCAAAGTGGTCCATGCGCGACGATTACGCTTTATGCAGTAAACATTGCTCTAAGAATCCTTATGATACTTTATAACTGCGAACCGCAAAGTCATTTGTATCCGAACGTAGGTGGTCACTGTCAATTTTTTACCGCCATTTTATGTCACCGTGTCAATGCTACTGCCAAGGTCAATAAAGCGTCAAACAATACCAATAAGTGGTTAGGTGCCATCCAACGTTTGTTAAAAATATACCAGAAAAAAAAGAAGAAAAGAAAAAGTAATCTGCTCGACTCAATTGGCAAAGTAAACGCACGCCAGTGCCACGTAGAGTTAAAAAAAGAGACCTCAATTGTATCAATAGTACGATTCCTGACCTCGCGCAAAATTCATACACTCGGATCGATGACTATGAAAAAAAAAATTCGTATGAATTAAAATAAGCCCATCAGTCAAAACGTGACAATAACAATACCCAGTCGCATAGTGACTGACTGAGGAAGAACGACAGATGCGCACAAATCGAGTACGCAATAAAACAAAAAAAAAGATAAAGACAGAGAATAAACAGAAAGATAAAGAGAGAGAGAGAGTGAAAGAAGAATTTCGTTTTCACGGCTTTCCCTTTCGTCGTAGCCGATCCACGTGGGCTCTGGCCGACTTTTGCCTCGCACTGCACGCGACGGTCGCAAACGTAAACAAAGAGCAGCACGGCAGTCGAAAGGAAGGGTTCTCAATTGGCGAAAGGGTTCTCAACCAGAAGTCACCGATTACGTAAATACTAGACAGAGGGAAAAGCAAGTTCGATCGTAGCAACGCGGCGTCTGGACGCCGTCGATATTTTTTTTTTCCCCCACCCAGTTATATTATTTCTCTCTACGACCAAACGAAATCCAAACCAAGAAATTTCTCAATGCATCCATATATATATATCCAAGTACTTCGCGACAGATAGATAGAGCGCGATGATACGATTCTCCAGGTTGACACTTGATTCGATTGCCTGTGGCTACGAAAGTACTTCACGGGTTCCCTTTTTTTTGCTTTCTTCTTCGGGCAACCTTATCGGCGTCGTCGCGATAACGCGGAAGGTTACCCGTGGCGATTTCTATGCTACGTGCAAGTGCACGCTCGAAAGTTGAGATATTAGTGACTCGTTACTACAATCACCACGTGTGAGAGCTACCAGGCGAAGACGTTGTAAATGACGAGGAACGGGTGTTAAACAACACGTAGAACATCGTTTGGGCTCCTTTTTATTAACTCCCGACTGTAGGCCTGCCTGATTTTTCTATATGTTCAGCTACACTAAGTGGGTGTATTATTAAATTTACTTATTGGCAATGCTAGTTAGCGTCAGTACGCTTCGTTGCGATAAGCGAGAATGGGGGAAAGTCGTGGATGGCTTTCTTTTTAGGGTCTTGAATTTAAATAGTAAATGGCGACATACGCGTTACTCGGATCTTCCGTATTGGACGTACGTAATCTTTTGCTTGGTTTTGTTATTCTTTGTCTTTATTTGTTTCTTTTTTGTTATCCTTTCTCGTGTAGCATCCTCACGCGAGGGGCTATCGAATTAATGGAAATCAAGGAAAGAGACAAGTGTCCTCGCTCGAGATGGATAACGATTTTTGACAGCACGACATCCATTAGCGAAACCTGGACTTTCGTGTAGTTATCTAACACGGTGAAATCTCATGCGAACCCGATTCCTTTCAAAAATGTTTGTAGGCATTCTGGAAACTTTTCTCGTTAGCCAATCGGCTATGTCCATATATACAGAGAGGGAGAGAGAAAGAGATGGAGAAAAACACTACGTGATTCAAAATACAGTGTAACACGCACGAGCGCGAAAATGTATAATCGTTAGAATAACCACAAGAATTTCTATAGGATTGTCGATGGCAAAAGAAAAATTACTTAAAGAGACGCCGACAATGGCGAAACGTCAACTGTCACTTTTACCATTAAAAGATTTCGACATGTTTCAGCTATACGCGCTGACATCCTGTCAGTGTCATCGAAGAGTCGAAAGTCTTTAAAATCCCCATAAGGCAATTGCACGATTCTAATTCTCTACGACAATTCTTGTCTCTCCGTCTCGAACTTTTCTTTGTTTCAGGTGCTCCAACGCATTCGAGAAACAATCGCGATAAAAGATACCAACCGGCGTATCTACTGACATATAGAAAAGGAATACGAGACTCGAACCGGCGCGAAATCCGGCCGAGTGGTGCGGCCCACATAGACATCACAATAATTCTAGAAAGCAAAAGAACAGAGAGCCGGGTGGTAAGGCTTGTCGAAGTCGGTGGGCGTGAAACCGGTGGAAAACGTACCAGGTAGACAGAAATGAAAAAAAAATAACGCGAAACACGTACGTACGTACGGAACGCACTGAAATACAGAGAGCTCGCGCGCGTACGTAAGCGTCTACGACGACGGCGAATGATAAACGTTAGAGAGGTTAGGTGGGTGCAATAAGAAGTAAGAGCTACGTGTAGGATAATCACGAGTTCGACAAGCCGAGGAATAAGGGAGAAAGAGAATAATAATCGTAAATAAAGACTCACCCTCAAGCTTCATGCCAACCTCGAGGCACTTCTGGAACCGGCAGAAGGGACAGCGCTTGCGCTGCGTCTTGTCGATATGACACGAGCGCTCGGCGACGCACGTGTAGACCTTTTTGTTTTGGACGGTGCGCTTGAAGAAGCCTTTACAGGACTCGCAGGTGAGCAGCCCGTAATGATAACCGGAGACCTTGTCGCCGCAGACAGGACACAACTCCTCGATCACGTCCTTGGTGTCTGGAAAGTCGGAGGGACCTGGTATGGAACCAGTGACGACACCGACCCCGACCTGACCCAATCCAGGATGACACACTGCACCAACCGGGGCCACATTGTTGGCAGCGATCACTGCACTTCCAGCACCGGTACCGCTACCACCACCTCCTCCACCACCACCACCGCCGCCGCCGCCGCCTCCGCCTCCTCCACCGCCTCCAGCGTACGTTCCGCCATCGAGCCCTGAAGAGGTACCACAGCCACCCCCTGTAGGCGAGAATAGACATGTGTAGACCTTCTTGTTGCTGCAGGGCGAGCTGTTACGCTTGAAAAAGCCCTTGCAGGACTCGCAGGTGAGGAGGCCGTACTGGTATCCGGACATTTTGTCGCCGCACATAGGACACCGTTCCTCGAGGGCGATCGCGTCGAAGAACGCGGCCTCGAAGCCTAGCATGCCTTGCGATTGTGCCTGGCTATGGGCCTGACTGAGACCGGATATCTGTTGCTGTTGTGCCTGTGTCTGTTGTGGGGGCTGCTGCTGTTGTTGTTGTTGCTGTTGAGGCTGGGGCTGATTCTGATGGCACATCGTGGAGGGCGGACTTTGGGCACAGTTACTATAAGGTACGGGCGAGCCGTAATGAGGCTGCTGCCCACCAGCGCCCTGAGGACTACCCTGAGGGCTTAGCTGGAACGGCGACATGTTCAGCGATATCAGGCCCGAATGCTGCTCCATCTCCAATAACATATCACCCTGGGACTCGTAGGACCACCGTCCGCTAGGTGCTCTCGGCACATAAAGCCTAACCTGGCGGCTCGATTACACGGAGACGAGATCTACGCGCACCCCAAAAAAAGATAAACCCGGCACCACCGTATTACGGAAACCAGGCAAGACGTGGACGATCCTTTCCAACAGCTAATTCCAATCAACGATCCACGTATAATCTTGCTACGCGTAATCGTACAAGATACTAAGGACAACGTATGACAACGTGTTCCTCCAATAATCTCCTATACGTCTGTCCTTCTCTTCTGTTATAAAGGACGTCGCGACGCTGCGACAGGAATACGTCGAATGACACTAGCATACGTAAACGCACGTATATCCGTATATATCCGTATATACATACGTTACGCTCACCAGTCACGGTCCACCGGTTCACCAAAACAATCGCACCACGCGGACGAGGGAGCGGTACAACAGCGTCCGATGCATCTCGTCGCGTCCTACTGTTGTCACAAAGATTTAATTCCTCGTTTAATCGAAGCTCGCAAAATCAATATCCAGAACAATAAATATCCCGATATCAATAATCCAGAGTAACGTAGAACAAAGTCGTCAGTGCCGTGTCGTTGACAGCACAAGATGTCAAAAACAGCGTTAAAAATAAAAAAAACCAACACCTATCCTCAACAATGCTTTTCCTCACTGCAATCCAATTGATCACTCAAAACACTCTCGATGCACGTAGTATGGATCAGGCATGAACGATCATATCCAATCTGTACGAACGGAACAAACGGAAAACTCTTAAAGGCCGTGTCGCGATACCGCGTGCGCGATGCGAACTGTCGTCGCGGCGCGATGAACGTGAAGATTTCGGCACAGGAGACGACCACGAGTACGAGGTAGTCACACACACCATGAGTGTAATAGAGTGAGAGAGGACCCGGAGAGGGAGTATGAAGAAGGGAGTGTAAAAAGGAATGAGAAAGAAGAGAGAAAGAGAGAGAGAGAGTGAGAGTGAAAGAGAGAGAGAGAGAGAGAGAGAGAGGGAGGAATAAGCGCGGACTTGCACACCGGGAGCCCTCGAACGAAGCGGCTTAACAGGTCGACTATCTGCGTGCGACTAGTTGTTCTTGCCTCGTTGCTTTCCTGAAGGGCCACCCCTCCCCCTCCTCTCGCTGCTCCCAGCTGAGTCCCCCCCGACTCCCCCACCTCCGTCACTCTTGCTACTCGCTCTCTCACTCCTGGTCACTCTCTCTGTCTCTCTCCCACCCCTTGACTACACCGAGCGCCCCTCTTACAACTCTTAACGAACTAACACCGCACCTCACGACCCTACCGACGTCGTTCTGAACGCATATATAGGTACATTTATTTGATATTGTATTATTATATCCACCTTTCTTTATCCTTAACCCAACGTAATATACGTAATATAATGTAAACGACTTTTAAGCTATCTCTCTGTCTCTTCTGTATGTATATTGTGTACGGGTCCTACGGAACGGCCTGTAGAACGCGAGCGCGGCAAATCGTATACCAAGCGGCTTCTATTTCGTCTATCCTCGTGTACAGTCGTGTATAGTCGCGCGTACCGGCGAACTAAGCAACACAGTGCACGGCATAAGTGAAAGTGATTCAGCAGCGCATGCCAGCGCGCGGCCCGCGCGCCGACCACGACGACGACGGGCAGCAGCAGCAGCAGCCAGGTGCCCCTGGAGTGGTAGTGGAGTGTGGCGGAGGTGACTTCGTCATGAGGCTACTACTAGAGGATCGGGACGAGAGGTGGACCATGCTGCGACGACGACGACGGCGGCGGCGGCGGCATAGCCGCCGCCGCAGCAGTAGCTGTATACGATGACGAAGAGCACGAGAGGGAGATCCGAGGCAGTGGGGATGACCCACTTACGGAACCAGGTCTATGTCGGCCGAGGAAATATTGTCCGTCTATACGACGGATTGCCATCCGTTCGTGGAGAACGATATGCCTTTATTTTTGTATGACAAAGATTCCGTGCACTAGGTACGATACTTGTAATATCACTTAGACGATGTACTGAATAACTTTTTCTATGTATCATATAGAAAAGTTTTTTTTAACTGTTACCGTTAGAGGGTGTCCTGGCATGATTGATGATCTTTCTCGCGAGACTGGAGTATCTAATACTGAATTGTACCAACGGCTGGGACTTAATAGATACCGAAAATTCATCCACAGCATTATCGATAGAGAAACAAGCTTTCAGACTGGCATAAAGTTCTTGATTCAACATTGATACGTTCGATCTCTGAGCCTATTGACTGTTCGAGCGAAGATACGAAATTAATTTGAAGGATGATATGTCCCACAGGAGTTCAGGACTCTTGCTGTCGTGGAAGAGTCAGGAGTCTGATCAGGGGGCCAGGCATGGCAATCAGAGCAGTCAGAGCAGCCACGGGAACAGCACGCAGAACACGCAGGAGGCCGCGCAGGCCGTGGCTGGGTCAACAGCAACGCCGTTGGCACTCCCCGACAGCTAGTGCCTGTCGTTGTGTATGTCGGAGTAGATGTGCGGACAGACTCTGGTGGGGGGACCCACTGACCCAGTTCGCTGAGAACATGACGCAGCCGCGACTCACTCCCTCTCATTATCTCTCTTTCTGCCTTCTCTCTTTTATACCCCTGCTCAGTCCCTCTCTCTCTATCACGCGCCTCTTACCGCTTGCTTCTTACCGCCTTGTACATGTACGTGTACGTATATACATTGCTCACGCCGATCTTCCACTCTTCTCTTACACGCTTGAGACTCCGCATAGTCTTTACTCTCTTTCTCTTACAGTACCATCCGGACGCGGTCTGTATTCCTATACTGCTATTATTCTCTCTTTCTCTTGCTTATCCAAAGCGCGTTGTAGGTCTCTCTTTCTCTTATTTGTCCCATACGAGGAGCAGACTTGCACTTCTGCAATTATTGCGCGCGCGCGCAGATGCATAACGTAATGTATGAAATGCAAGCGAATGGAAGTACGTATTTAGATAATTTTGATTTTGAAATAATTTTTGTATTTTTTTTTAATAGACTTTTTTGTCTGATACGGACTAGGAGTATTGGTGTAAATGAGGATCAATTTTTAAGGTATTCATTGTTTGACTTTCTATGTGTACCCAGGGACTACGTACAATTTTGCCAGGTAACGTTATGGCTGAACGAAAGGGTTACGACGTGGGATTTCATTTGTACGATGAGAGAAAAATGAAAGAAAGAAAAAGCACTCGGTCAGTGAATGAATGTGAGAGAGAAGAACGGAGATCGGAGTCTTAACGAAAGCGAAACCTGACCTACTGAATTCTAAAAATGCCGAAAGACAGCACGGACGAAATTCCGGCTGATGCTGAAGAAACGTCCCGTTTAAGCGACACGCATGGAGTACCCAGTGAAAGACTACGAGAGTCAGTGTAACCATTAACAACAATTACAACCGATACCGGTATATTGGCGTATACATATATACGACCAACAACAATAAAAAATGCATAAAAACTCTGTTAAAAATGCAAAACATTTTTTTATCACTCGCCGAGTAACCCGGAGCAACAAATAAATAATAACGCGCGCGCATTCAGGATTATCTCGAGTAACTTTGTCGACAGAGTAAAACAACGCGCTCCCATCCTCCGTGACATTATTATACGTGCATAATAACGTATACACTTATCGTCTCGTTCGACGTATATTTTTATCACTGACCTACATGATGCTGGGCAAGTGTTGCAGTTTGATAAAAAAAGAAGATTGAAAGAAGGGAAAAAAGTAAAAAAATTCACAAAAAGAACCCATCAAAAGCATCGAAAAATCAGTATCGAAAAAGGGTTCGTAAAATCGTCATCGACTTTCGTACGTCTGTTCTCATTGGCAAAGGGACTTATTCGTTTCGTCGATTATTCCAACTACAGTTGGGGATACCCTGGAGGTTCCTCTAGCTGTCTCTCCGTCAGTCAGGGCCAACCGCGGGCGCCTAATTTCATTAAGTTGGTACACAGCGCCGAGAAACTAGCTGGGTCGAAGTGTAACGTTGCGAAAGGCAAATTTGGGGAATATGTACGCAAGAGAACCGATCGCCGATCAAAGCAAACGTGCAACGGCAGGCTTAACGACCGGTGAAAACGACACGGTCTGATAAGCGAGGGGAATAAAATGAAATGCAAAAAATTCTTTTCAGCTGCGGAGGACACGCTTCGTTAAGAAATTATTGCCAGCGGTTTCGCGAGACTTCCTCGTACCTGCTGACAATTCGACAAACTTCCCGTCCGGGCCACCCTTTGACCGTACCCCTAAGAAGATAAGGCCGATAAAGGAAACCCATTCCTCTGTCGTACGTTATCATCGACGAACGATCGATTATCATTGCCGAGAGAATATTTTCACGGTGACGCAGAAAATCGTGGCTAAAGTAGCGCTAAAAAAAAGATGCCGACATGCCTGATGCCTTCTGACGTTACGCAGGCACGCCAGTACCTTACTCGTAATATTTGTCACAAGTACTTAGAGTGGTACGCGTGCCTTTTCATCACTGTATATATAAAGTATATATATTTTTCACGCGTCTCCGTGTATATAAATATATATCTGCATATACATATATATATATGCAGATATGTTTATGTGTGCGAAGTGTGCCAAGGCCTGTCCCACTCCGCAATCCCATTTTCGAAACTAAAAGTAAAATCTAACTCATTGTGTCGTTACCAATGGCGTTACCGTAATATATTTATGGCACGTTTATAAGCGCGTAAAGAAAAGTGCGTCCATTGGGATCGCAATTTACGAATCTTTCGCAACGGGTAGTGCTCTAGCAGACGGAATCAACGGTCGTTTATGATATTGGGTAAACGACCAATAGGATTCGTCGATAGAGATAAACGAAACAATGGACGAGCCAATCGGAGCGCGGTTTAGAAGAAAGAAGAGTCCGGGTGGGGGTAAAGGGAAATATTTAATGAGTCAAAAATAAGGGAGTAGAAAAAGAAAGAAAAAAAAGAAGAGGATTTCGTCACGCACTCCTTTGAGTGTTCTTCCTACGCCAAGAGGGAGGACCTTGAACGAAAAATTCGATAGGGATCGATCAGTACTCATGCATTATCCACGACCTTATCCCAGAATCGTAACGAGCGACAGTCGCTCCTCCTTTCGATCGGCATTGTCGTATCACGACGATTTGCGAGCGTCGTCAGCACCTCTTGCGGATTGTACGAGTACTAGTGACAATTAGTACAAGTTTTACTCTCAATGTCGCCTCCGATAGTGAAAATTCGTGGATTAACGTTTAAACGTGAAATTGCGTCTATGGATTATTTGTGTAGTAACATTTGAGATTTCCTTTAGCGACAGTCGAGACCTTCGAGATACTCGGGTAATATCTAGTCGTTCCGTTAGAAATCGGCTTTGATCACGAGAGTGATTCTTTGTCTGCTATAAGTGAAATGCACGCGATATTAACGGCTGCAATAGTAATTCAATATCTAGGGACTTTTCGAACGTCCGGCATCTTAATTTACATAGGGAATTCAGGAAACCATAAGGCGCCTAATCTGTACGTAAAAAAGTCGACCAAGGCGTCGCTTCTCGGTAGCGTCTGGTATGATTCGCGAAACGCGAACCGCCGTTTTGCAGCCCAGTTCGCACGTCCTTGACACAGTTACCCACATGGAGCTACACACCAGGAGGCGTCGCTGTGTGTGCCAGCGCCGCGACGGCGGACGTAGTATCACCTGAGTGTGTTGGTTGCGACACGGGGCACGATGCTGTGGTAAGGGATAGAGCGAGACAGAAGGAGGGACACGAAGCGCGTAGAACCACCATTTTAAAACATACAAGTATATATATATATACGTTTCATGTATGTTTTCTAGTCGTGATGAGACAGGCTACTTTTTTTATCGATGCACAAATGAGACAAGAAATTCAAGATGGACGTCAGTCGGTCAAGACTACGAGGATACTCTTTTTTTTTCTTTCAAGGGATACCAGATCTCGAAGGTACTAAGAATGAGAAGAAAAAATCTACAGAACGAGTACGTCTGCTTGGTGAAAGTGTTTAAGGCAGAATGTGTCTTAAGTATCCCAATTATACAGCCTGTTGCGTATCCGCTCGAAGCACGCACCCCCTTAAGTGGACGTCGTGCCATCGATAGAGGGTGCAGGAGCTAGGTATATACAAGGTACGGAGCGTGGCATTTACAGTGGGTATAACAAGGTATATTGCTGTGAAGGGCGGGTCGTAAATTAAGGGTAGGTGTAAATATTTTGAAAGCGTCTTGAAAATTGGCTTAACGAATTACGTGCAATTCGTAACGGGAATTCCTAGTGACCCAGTGACCCTGAGTTACCACCGTCCTTAGAAAAGGGTCTCCTATAATATCTCCCTCTTTCTCTCCTTGCAGAAGAAGAGCTTTCGAGAACGGACAGGAACTTTCTTATTTTACGGTTGACAATTGCCCCGAAGAGGACACATGCCAGCCATGAAGTTACAAAACGGTGTACCAAGTAGCCATGCCGGAGGATGGATAACTCTGCGCCCTCGGACGGTAAAACCAGTTATTGAGGCTGTAAAGCCAAAATTTATTCCTATCCAAGAGAATCGACGTGGCTTGGGAAAGGAGCAGAAGAAGAAAGAGAGAGAAAGAGAGAGAAAGAGAGAGAGGAGTGGAAAGGAGAAAAGGGAGGTAGACAAAAAAAATAGAAACATTAAATAGACTCAGACCCTCCTACGTCAGGATCGAGAATGACCGGCGAACTAAATTTATTTTTTTCTTTCACATTTCCCAGAAGACGAGATCAAATCCATTCCACCTTGACCCTTATAAACGAGCAGCATCCCTTAAGACACAACCTAACAGAATCCAGTATAAAGAAACAGCTCGACTAAAAATGAAGATTGCTCTAACAATATCCAAAAAAACAACAACAACATATTTACACGCAGAGTGACTACCAGTAACTACCTAATAACTATTACCATTGAAACAAGCCCTCGTCGAAGGTAGCACATGAGAGTAAAGATCGCACGCCATTCCGACCGACTAGGTACAGGGACTAATAATAACGATCCATAATGGAAGCCATAACAATTCCCAGCAGCCCAGACGAAAGGCTGTCAGGTATAAAAGTTCCAAGCAAGGACTAGGTCGGCCTAGGAATATTCAACTTACAGCTACAAGAGCCTTACGGTATTATTACGTTAATAAACCACGGAGCTAAAAATTTCTAAATCCATCTGAATCACCGAGGAGAAGCTTCCACGAAAAAGAAAAATGGCGGAACACTATAAGTCCCCATGCACGTCTATCGCGTCCTACGCGTTCATAGCCTACAAAGACATTTACAAAGAAACCTGCATCTGCATTACAGTGCATCCCTAAGAAAAACACTACATATATATATAACCACACACAATGCTAAAGCAAAGCAGGTTTTCCTTACGACAAACGAGTACAGCAGCAACGACATAGCGAAGCAATCACGAGCGACCATAGCAACGCAGTGGGAGAAAGTCTTTCACGTGTGGGCAGAGAGCAGCGCGAAAAGTGACGCGGCCACTCTTACTTTCTTCCCGTGCGTTCCTTTCGTTGGCAATGGAACTAGTTACGTCTGTTACGTTATGCGGTTACGAGAGAGGGAGTTAACTCGAGAGCCCGTGAAGTAACCCACTCTCATCGGCTCTCCTTTCTCCGTCGTCGGCACTGTTACGGAACAGCGGCCTTCTCTTTCTCTTTCTCTTTGCCGCACTTTCATCGTAGAGCCGTCGTCCACGTAATGACCAAGCAAGTAGGTATGCCCGAGCTCCGACTAGCCTTACTCCTCTATCTCGTTATGTGTACTATTTACCTCACTCTCTCTCTCTCTCTTTCTTTCTGAGAGACCCACAAGAAATCTCCCTGGCAACTCCCCTCGAGAGAAAGAATACGCAACGATGTACTACACGCATCACTGCCTCCGCGTACATATTTCCACTTGGAACACGTGTCTGGCCTTATGTATGTGCGTAAGCTTACGTATGGCCGCACGCAATGATAATTATCCACAAAGGGGAACGCCGGCTGAACATTTCTACTTGTATATATATATGTGTTAGAGCACGCAATGCACTTGCTGGTAATTGCTTTCGTTTCGGGACGACGCTTCGCCATTGCGATTGTCTTGGAAAAAAAAGAAAAATATTGACCGGATAAGGGTCGGCGGTTTATCGTTAAACGCTCTTACGTGGCGTGATAACGATAAGCGCCGTTTGACAAGAGTTGGACAGTGACTGTATCCGTTAAGCATACATTAAAAAAAATATGAATTAGAACGGATCGATGGATGGCGCCTCTAGTGGGAAAAAAATAATAATGCAGAATAGCTAAATTCTTGCGTAGGTAAGGGAGGATGACGAGGGAGAGATAACAGTCGTTGATAAGGAGATCACGATTATCATCGGAATCATCGAGGAGACAGGAAGACGTGGGTCTGCTCCTAAGACTGTCGGGAAACATCGTTTGGCGAAGTAGAAGAATAATCAGGTCAAGTTGAAAGGAAGGATGGCGGCTGTGTTAAATGCCGGAAGTTCGAGCTTGACGTTTCTGTTGTTAAGGGTAAAGGGTGCGATTAAGGGGATGAAGAGGGAGTGAAAGAGAAAAAAGAGAGGGTTTGAAGGGTTCTCGAAGGGTAGTCGATCAACGGAGGATTAAATGGGACTTTTCGAGGGATGCTAAGGACTCACTGGAGTCGTGGGCCGAGACTTTAAGGAAGTCTTCGCTGAATCTTCCTACCGGTATAATTATATGGCTAATGACGGGCTTTATCAGTTGCGATAACGTGCGCGATAAGGAATGTAGGTCAGTTTGATACGACTGACCTGATTCTTTGCTGGCTCTGCGTTACAGCGTTCGCAGTTCGCATGCGTGACTACCTATGTGTATACCTCTGGCTTTGGCTATGATAATATATATATATATAGACGTATTTACTACATATAATGATAGACACTGAGTATATAATGCAATATGTATACAAGAGGCACCAAATAGAAATACGCTTATTACTGCGCCAAATTGAAATTGTCTATTACCACAGTGTTTATTTGCGCTTTTGTGTATATATACCGTACGTGCACTTACATAATGACTAGAGTGCACGTCCCCTCCCACAATACGATAACGCGATCGCAATGCGCGATCCTTGTCATTCCGGAAGGAGTTTCGTGCGTCGCAGAGCCAGCAAAGAGGCGCGAGATAGGTCTTCCTGGGTCGCCGCCACTGATAAGATTACTTAGACCGATATCAATGCTTAAATATAAATTCCAGAATCTCGTTACTTGAATTATCGGATTACCGTCTGAAGCACCGGAGATGCTCCTCGCTCATACGAGTACTCATACGAATTAATTGATTGTCGATGTTCAATGTATTTTCGAAATTATCAGCTTTTGGTCCAGATTGAGTCTGGATGTCCTTTACGAAAGCTCCTGAATTCTTAGTAGAGACAGTAGTCACTGTAAGGATGAGTGTACGTAGTTCGTGCCAGGGGACAGGAGGTTTGAGGTCTCGTACACGAGGTAGACTCCCCAGGAGGTGGGAGAAGCCCACCTACGGTCACTGCTGAATCGGTGTTGATAATAATAGACAGATAATATATAGAAATGTTAGGTTAGCGAGAAGGCTCGTTCGTTCGCGCCGCGCGTGCGCCTCACTCGGTCGGTTCTCATTGACCCAGTTACCCAGTACACTTGACCGCACTCCGTTCCCGTGCTACAGCGTCGTCCCTAGGTATAGTAGCTACTACACCACCCGCCTTCTCCACGAGCAAACACCCACCTATACTAACCCGACGCGTATACCCTCCGGGTTGGTAGTATAGGAACGAGAGCCGATATCCACCATTTGCGCCAGCGGCGAATTCTCGCGCAACCCCCCAGCCGCAGGCACGGGCTTGGCGTCGAGACGCCCTTGCGCCAATAACTCCCTGGGCATCTGGACTTCTCTACGAGAGAGGAGAGAAAGAATGAGACAATGAAAAATAAAAAGACACTTAACACGATATCGCTTAGAATATTTGTTGGAGAATCTCCGTCATTGCTTATACCGTCTTCTTGGCGTTGTTGTAGGTTAGGTTACGTATCCCACTTGCTGTCCAGGTTACGCATAATCGCAATCTCTTATCTTGAGAATAAAGGCGAAAGGTTCCATACGAAATATCACGTATCAGTTGGGTACGCTTCCATTTTCTTGTTGAAAAAAAAAACAATCCTATGACTCAGCGTGTCTCCGGGCACTCGACTGGCTTATTACCGGGAGAGATCGATCGGGGTAAAAAGAATCCTGGACAGTGGATATTGAGGTAAAAATCATATCTGAAAGATGCTGATTAGATAAGGATCGTACGAGACTCTGCATTCTACCGGAGGCATTGTAGATTACTTCTTATTTTTTTTCTTTCCTCCATTTACAGTTTTTCTCTCGACACTTTTTCTTTGTTCTTTCGCGCCGATATCTCCTGCCACTTATCTCCGAGATTTCTCACGGCTTATCGCCTATGCAGTCGTCATCGTCGAGCATACCCTTTGGCGTCTGAATAATATTTTATTACCGTCTCTCTGACTTGTTTGGGTATAATCGAGTCTATTAATAGTCGACCACAATAACGATGCGTTGCATACTGAAATATTTTATTTACCTCTTTTCCACGCCTCTTATAATCATTAATCTTGATTGTAAGTACGGCTGAATTTACGTGTCGCTTGATTAGCACCGTCGGATCGACAGGAATCAGGTAGTAAGGAGTAAAGGAGTAAGCAGTAACCAGTAAGCCGTGAGTATAGGCACTTGGTGTTGCACCGTCGTCGCAGCCTTGAGCCTATTCCACGCACGAGAGACCCCGCAGCACGCCTGGCTGCACGCCGCACTTCGAGAGACCCGCCGAGACCTGCCGAGCGTCACGAAAAAGAAAAGGAAAAAAGGGAAAAAATTTTGAAAAAAATAAAGATACAAGAATCGTAGATGAATCGAGAGTGCGCCAGGTAGAATTCAACGGAAGAAATTCACTTCCCTCGCCCTTTAAGGGGTGTCTTCGTGAGACGAAAAAGATTTTTACTTCTTTGAGGTTATGTCAGCGTCAGGTTAAGGTTCGCCATACTCGGCAGTGATACGTACAGGATGCTATGGCGAAATGGGTACGTTGTATACTGTACGAGAAATTTAGAGTGAATTATCTGTGTCAGGCCCTTGGGGGCCCTTTTTCACGTCAAGGTCGTCCCCCAGTTGATGCTGCGGGCGCAAAATTACGTCCACGACTGATCCACTGGCGTAAGCCGTTTTCATGTGTCAACCGTACGGATTTAGCGCGCCCTTTTTCCTTTTTAATTCTTTTGCTTTGTTTATAACTTTACTCTTTTTTTTCACGCCCAGCCAAGTAGGTCGATACACGCGGATATGTTGACTGTGAAGAAGGGGGTGCTGGGAAATTTTTTTTTTCACGACAGATCGATCCGCGTGGATATGCTGGACGAATTTAAGATGACTGCGGACGACGAGTCTTCGAGAACTGGTATAAATAAAAAAATGATTGATCTCCATCTATCGTCTGGACAAGGAGTCAGGATGGTATGGCGCGAGCTCGTTTGATATCGAAAAGTCACCTGACTACTCTATTCCCTCTTTACTGGAGCAGGAAAATGGCCGAGGGGGTCGACGAACCTAAAAGGAAGGGCCCCGTGGGACTGAATGCGTACAGTCAATCAAGAAAGCGTAATAGGCCGTCGTTGAAGATGGCCGTCGTAAGTATTTTCACTCGAGTGTACGTCCACGCTCAAAGGCGGGAAATTTAAATGAACGGTAATAACATTTTTTGTTATTTTATTACATTTTTAACGCTATTTTCGAAGAAGGACACAGAAAACGAAGTTTCGCGAAAAATTTCAAACCTGTAACGGGTGCCTCGAAGACGACGGGTATGTCTCAATCCTGGAATTATACCCAGTGGCAATTCCCTAGACGCGCAAATGATCCGAACAATTGATACGGTCGCGAGATCACTGACTATTTCGTAAAAATAATCCTCGGTAAGTTCTATCGTGAGAATCGCAATGCGCTCTTCGGCGCAAGCCATGCCTCGGTATAAAAGTGGAATCTAGGCCGATATAAATAGGCTGACGCTGTGGAATAACAGGTAGCCGTAACGCTGGACAGTCGTGAATAACGAAAAGACGTAGAGCGGCATCTCATTCTGGTCTAACCTAAGAAATCCTAGAACCACGACTTACGCGTACGTGTAAACGCGACCACGGCGTCTGATCGTTTGCAAATAACCGCAGATCTCTTGGATGTTTCGAGAAACCAAAAAAAAATTACGAATATTTTCACGATTTTACCGATGACGTCGATGATCCTAAAACCAGTAAAAAAAACGCATTGACAAAGAAAAAAAAATGAAGTCCTTCGCGTTAAATCCTATACGAGTAGGAATGCTAAAAAAACAAAGATTTCTTCAACTGGAGCAATCACCCAAGTGTCAACGACATGCTCTGAAATCATGCCTGCACTTTTCATACGGCAACAATACACATAGAGTACTACAGGCGCGTACGCAAGAGTCGACGAAGAACACTGCGGTGCACCGGTAAGTTCCAAGTGTTTGCCGAGAGACAACGGGTTCCGCTCCGGTGCACCCATCCACCATTGTGTGTCTCGAGAGAGGAGAGTAGCAGCAACGTGAAAAAAGAAGAAAGAAAAAAAAACAAAGGAGAGGAAAAAGAAGAGAAAAGAAAAGGAAAAAAACCAGAGACAACCAGAGAGAAGAAAGAAAAGACGCGTACAAAAACCGCCGACTTGAATATTGCCACTGTCCCAATTCCGTCATTATGCCGTCTTTCCATAACGATTTACCGGAGGAAACGACTGCATCCCCTATATTCAAATGAAACGAGAAACACGACGCGGCAAGTAGCTCGCCACATTGGCTCCCTCCCCCCCCCCCCCTCCCCCCAAATTGTACGAATTTTCATGACGGCGATGCTACTCGCAAGTGCAGCGACAGATTCGTATGCACGCGGTGCAGCAAGACGTAGGGGTCCCAGTGTCGTTGGGTTGAGACAACGGGTTCCGCTCCGATGCACGCAGCCACCTTTGTCCGAAAGAGTGAGAGAGAGAGACGAAAATAAGGAGAACGAGAGAGAGAGAGAGAGAGAGAGAGAGAGAGAGAGAGAGAAAAAGGGAGAAAGAAAGAGAGAGAAAGATAAAAAACAAAAAGGCCAACGAGACAAGACCCCCGCAGTCGAGCTATTGCTACTGTCCCAATTCCGACAACTATTGTGCCACTCGATTTCGACTCGCTTTGCAATATGGCTGCCGGCGTCGCATGAAATATTGGAAATATTCAAAGGGTGCACGTTTTATAAACGTGAAATCGCGAGCGCCGCGAATCCAGGAGTTTCGATCAGCCGATTCTCTCTCTCGAGATCGAACCGCTCTGTCTGTCCTTGTCTTAAGCACGCGACTCGCCATAAGTATGTCTCTCTCGCGCCCACGGCAGGTATAGGGAAATTCGTAAAAATCTAAAAAGGGCCTTAGAGGATCCTGCTACCACGACTGCAACCACTCAATACGGACCATTCTTACTGGCCCTATAATTTTATATACGTTTGCAGATGAAATTCAATTCTTAGTGCAATTCCATTGCATAAGCCCTCGTACTGATATGGTGCATATATGCATTATTAAATCTGTATATATATATATATGTGCTCTCTGTGACGCGTAGGCAGGTACGAGACGGTGAAAGAATAAAGAATCCCATGCCTGGCAAATCTCCGGCTCACTTATCTCAACTGACCCATAACAGGCTGAATGCGCGCGTAACGCATTTCTCTGCGTAATTACGATGACGTATCCATCTCCCCATACCACCACGGCATCGTCCACACTTGTTCCAGGTATTTGCTAAATATATAATAAGAGACGCGGCGAGCGTGACTGCCGCGGGACGAGACACGAAAGAGGTTAGGAACGCGTACGTACGCAAGAAGATTGCCACAGGTAGAAGAAAGGCGAGAGAAGCGTCACAACGTGAAATTTCGTGTGCGCAGTGTGCAATACCCTTTACCGTAGGCACGGACGTCTGAAGATTACCGGTACGCTATGCGCAACGTACAGGATGCACTATTGTTAATAATAATCATTGTTACGTCGAATTTTACATTAAAGCAAGATTTTCGTTGACCTTTTGGGCGCGTCTGCATCGCGCGTTTCCGACGTGGATACAGCGCGACGATCGAACGTCGTCACGACGAACGATCGTTTTGCTAATTGAAATTCCCTAGGGATATTGCTGATCACGTTCCAGGTATAATTTATTGGACATACCTGTAACGTGGGTGTGTATATATTTTATATCTGAACTCCATCTGGACGCTGTCCAATGAGTTTCACCTAAGTGGAGGTCCGTTCCGTGTAAACGTCCATAAAGGCGTCACGCTCAGTAAACAGAGCCCTCCTTGATCCAAATTCCAACCCCAGGTTGGAGGTTGAGCGGTTCAATCGGATTCTAATGTACACGCATTAAAGATACGTTACGGGCGGTGCAAAGCGACGATAAGCCATGAACTATACGGCGAGCCAGGATGTAGAAACGCACCGCGAACTCGATTGATATCGAAGCTTTCAAAATGGCGGCGAATAACGTATATCGAGAAAAGCGAGGACGCGCGGGACGCTGTTAACGCGGGATCATATAAGAATAGGTGGGATGGCGTGTTCGAGCAATTAATAAAAAAAATCAGGATGACGTTACTCCTTACTAATTCAGTATATCATTAACCAACACCAATCGATAGTCATACGTACGAATCATTACCCATAGTGCTCTACGTTTCCAATATGGCGGCCATCTCCCTAACCATCCACCGCGAACGTTCAAAATTGTTCAAAAATTTTAAAACTTCTAATTCCTCCAAATAATTCACGAGAAGACAAGTCTCGCGCAATTGGACGCCAACGATTGCCATAAGGCTCGTTTACAAGGAATCCTCCTGTATTCGATTTCGACTTCGGCCATCATCCGGCCGTTGCGTAAGGAACGATTAGCAGCCAGGGCGGATTGCGATGATCTTAACGCAACCCGAGATTTGTGTAACGCGTCGAAACTGTAATTCGTCGTGGAGTCTGCGCGAGCATGCAAGGTAGATAGAGAAGGCAGGTAAAACTCGGCTCTTTCGTTTCGTTTCGTTTCGGCTCGTCACGGACCGGTGCCCCGCTAGCTCTGCCCTTGACACAGTTCTCCCTCCGAGAGAAGCGTGCTCGCGCACTTGCCATTGTGTTGGTTAAAGTCAGTGAGTGAATAACTCGCTCTGTATATAACTATATACACACGATGGCTTTCGTAGGTGAGGTATGAGTTCGCCGCTGTCCTGTGTGCAACTGCGGTACCGACTTAGCCGAAGAAACGTTCCTCACATGGAGAGAGACCGTAGTTCAGTCTGTGCATGTACAAGAGGATAGCCAACAAGAAGTGCATTGCTACAGGGAGACCCGGCAAGCGTGACGCCATCGCTTTATATACATATTATATTATACAGAATACGAAGCCCGGTGTACACATGTATTTATATATATATATATAAAAACATAGAAGACATAAGTTATACCTAGTATGGAAACTCAACGGAGCTTTTCCGTATGATGGGAACAAGGAACACTAGCGCCACCGTCGCTAGTACCGGCAGCCACTGGAAGCTTGTATGGGAATCAAACGATTATGGAAGCTCGCAGCTTTTCTCCGACCAACAATGATCGTAACGTTGCGTGAGATCGCACGAACTTTCGTAACGTTTCTTGGCAATAAAGGTACTTCCATGAGGACTGGACAATTCGAAAGGATTAATAACGAAAGCGCAAGGGGAACGTAATACGGGAAAGTCCTACTAAATGGATTCATTGTAATCTAACACGTATATAATAAGCAACAAGATATCAATGTACCATTCAGGGTGTCTAGGAGCACTTGATTTCACGAGAGTCATTGTGAATTACGAAATTGAACTAGCAGGTGAGGTCGGATGCCGAAAGGGGGTCTGGGTGTAGTGGTCGGAGACAATAACGCGTACGATACGAATGCATAATTACTGTGAGTAATCTGAGCGTCCGTATTGCGCAACATATTCTTAATTACTGCAAGGTTTATCCTGATTGTCGAAAAACGAAAAAAAGAAAACCATAAGGCAAGTAAGGTAAGGAGGCAGGTAAAGACAGGCCAGCGGAGCACAAGTCAAAGCCAAGCAAACAGGTAGAAGCAAGTAGGCAGGCGGGCAAGGCTCAAGGCGAGGCGCGGTAGAAAGGGTGGAATTATTACTAAAAAAGGGAAAGCGGACGTTAGTCATGTAGAAGAGCGGGGCTTTGATGAAATGGCGCAAAAAGTCAGGGCACACGGTGAAAACCTGTAGAAACATAAATCTATTATCGGTGGCTCGTTGCGCAAAACAGGGCACGTGGCTACCGGCAGGTAGCCCTCGTGAGACTCCATCTTGTTTGCTATGCTTTGAACGTTTTGCTTTCGACAATTAGCCACAAGTTAGAAGGACTCCTATTACGTTTCGGACACATTACCAATAAGCCAGACACGCACACGACAAAAGCCATCGATAATAACCAGAGGACAGAAGTCAGCGTTTCGTATTGCTACAACGACAGGTAATAACAACAGGGCCGTCCGATATGTCTGTCCGAAAAATTGCTAACGTCCCTTCGTGTCGAGACAAGGGTTGTTTCGTGGATATTGATCGAACGGCTTCGATTAACGGGTCCTACCCTTCGAAAGGATTCTCTCAAGACGAGCCAAGTCTGCCAAGTAAGTTCCTCAGTGAAGCTTGAAGAGGTTACCGATACAGGCAAACACAGCACGCGCCTAGAATAACAGATCACGTGTGCCTTTGCTGAAGGAAGATGGTGGTGGTATGAGCTGGCCAGTGGGGTAGTAAGAATAAGAGTGGAGCGAAGGAAGGAAGGAAGGAAGGAAGGCAGGCTAGGAGGCAGGAATGAGGTCGATGCGAAACTAGGCCAGGTTTACTCGGTAACTGTGTCACTGGTATCGATTTGTCATCCGCCTACAACAACCCCCTTTTCTATATAACAAAACGAGCTACTGTTGCCGCCAGTGGCTGATGGAGGGCAACCCCTATCGAGCTAACTGTTGCAATACCTTACCGCACCCTGTACGTACAAAGAATAGAGGACCCTCGATACTGGATACTCTCACTCTCGACTCTTCAGGCTACAGAGAGAGAGAAAGAGAGAGATATAGAGATCCTCTCTGGCGCGAGAATGAGAGGCGTGTCGACTGGTTGAGGTCGATAATAAAGTCGAAGGATACACGGAGGAACTTTTATACGTTGAGCCGTTGCATATTTGAGGCAGGTCGGTAACGCGACTGGAAAGCAACGTACATACATACATCAATCTCACGATATACCTATACAAGTTACGTATCGTGTGACCTGCATTACCTTCGATCCGCTCAATAATAAAACGAGCGTCCCAGGTAGGAGAGTATGCGCGTGCAAAAACCTGAGGAACAAAGGGCACTGCGACAAGAAAAGAGAGAGAGAGAGAGAAAGAGAAGTGTCGGTTGAAGGGTAGCTTAAAAATAACCAAAAATCTAAATGACAGTTGGAAAAATGCAATTTTATCATACAACCAATACACGCCGAGAACTACGCAAATAGAGAATAGAAACTAACCGTGATATTCTAGAAGGTATCTCGATCACCGCGAACTAAAAATTACCCATGATTCCTTCGATCTCATTTCCAATTATCCACGTCCATCGCTCTCGTTCGCTCAATGCGAAGGAATCTCGTTCGCGACGGCGCTGCCATCTTTCCGCAGTATGAACTCACCAAACTAACCTCTATAACCATACAAGAAATGACACATAACGGCCGAGCATGTGTGACCATACGCGTATGTACACACAGAGGGAATCTCTGGTGGCGCGTCGTTGTACCTGCCCCTCGTCGTTGGCTATACCGTTGCGAACTGGAATTGCTTGAGGCAAAGCATTAAAAAAAAAATAAAAGAGAAGAGTCGTACCGGGAGAGCACAGCAATGTAATAAAGGTAGCAAAGCCAACCGGGCAGCCAGGCAAGCACTCAGCTTTCGTTTTCACCCAGCCTACTTGTTAATCCGGTGAGTCAATAGTTGTATAACACTGGAACTGAGTTGCGTAACCCTTGGTTTCCCTCGCGACCTACTTGCCCACTAAACTAGACACACATTCTTATCCAGGAGTGATCCATCCCCCAGACCGCTCCGCCATCTTTGTCACGGTCTTGCACAGTCTTACTCCTCTCTCTCTCTCTCGCTCACTCTTTCTTTCCCCTCTGACGCCATCCGTCCCTTCCTCCCTCCCGCCACTACCCCTCTCCGACAAGGCTTCCACTCCTCTTCTCACCTCCTTCGACATCGCCACCTTGGCTACCTTCATTTTTGCGACGTTTACCGGTCCAGGAATGGCGATGCGTTAAATACCGTCGGGAATTATCGTTGTGTCTCTTTCTAACTCGTATTGGCATACTGGCACGCAATTGCGTACGACGTCCTTGAACGCCCTTCGTGTCCTCTTACTTGCTTCGGACTGATATTGCTTTTGATAGATAAAAGAATAGGATGGCCAAGTGCAGCTGGTATCTCGCGTGGAAGGGTCAGGTTAGGGATCAGGAAATGGACTAGAATGTTCTCTCGTTTCCGATCGTCAGAGATCCCAAGGCCCTTTCGTCGTTGCTCTAATACACAGGCATGACGGAAATGGATAATAAGCGTCGGCGTCGGCGAAGCCGCGTCACGTGTATAAAAGACCATTAGCGAGGATCCTCATTGGGCGTACAAAAGCTCAGCGATGTAAATAGGAAAAATTTCGTTGACAATCAGGATATCGGTATTTAGATCGAATCCTGGTTACTTAAATAGCACGCGAGAGCTTACGTTCGGTAAGAAATTGTAACGACGACTCTAGGTATTCTCGTATTTCGTGTCTTCGAAAATACAAGCCTGGCTTAACCTTGAGCCCGATACTTTTGATTCATTCTAGCAATATCGGGATCGTACAGGGTGACGGGAGGGAGGGTACTTCACAGCGTCTCGACGCTTCTCGGGAATCGCCAACGCTTGGACTACTCTGACGTTTGCGTGCGCAATCGGCGACGATCGCTCGACGAAAGCCAAGGGAAGGGGAGTCTTAAAATTACCCGCGTGAGCGAGCTTCGCGAAATCCTTGCGCGTTTAAAGAAAAAAAAAACAGAAAAAAAGAATAAAGCATTACCAAACGAAAAAAAAAGTTCAAATTATCATAAAGCCTGGTATCCACGCAAATAAAAACGATCATTAGGAATCGTACTTGTGCGAAACGCGAGATGAATAAATAGGTGGATGGATAAAAAGTATATTAAAAAAAAAAGTCGCGTGCGACCCCCACTTGGAGGTTTATTAATGCCAGTATTGAGATTAAGTTTATTCAATAGCGAGTATGCCATGACATACTAACCAAGTGGTCGAGACCCACTTAGGCTACTGGGTGACCTCCATCAAAATGGAATGGATGGGGTGATAGTAGACGGTCGGTATGTATTTTAAGGCGCACGCACGTCTTGCCGCTCGTTTGAAAACTGCAAGAAAAAATTAATCGGTGCATCGTCCAAAAAAATCACGGTATAAACATTAGCACGGATGTTTTTTTTTCCCTTATCAAACTCAGAAAGCTTATCGAATCGCAAAATCATCGACTGCCGATCGTTTATGCCACTGAAAATCTTGTTTAACACCTCATCCCGGCAGCAACGACAAGGTCGACCCCAATGGTACCGAGGTCGACGATGATCCCACCAAGGCCCCCGATCGATCGCATGAAACTCGAAGGACAGACATCAGCGATGCAACTTCGATAATCGACTACCGCTACCTGATTTACAAATCCAGAATAACGAGAGACGCCATATTGTAACTGATCCTCGAGGATACACCTAAGTACCTATTGACCTGCCTGTACCTATAAACGATATCCCTAGAAGGGTACAAACATAAAGAAAGTTTTTTTTTTTAATTTCGTCCATGGCTCCATCTGGTGGAAATAAAGGAAGTTACGGATTGCGACATCGTCGGGGTTCCCCAGACTCCTGGAAAGGCAAGGTTCCGCGGGAAGTGAGATGAGCAGGTGCCGATAGGAGTTCCCAACCTCACCTTAACGAATGGAACCACGATCTGGTTAACCAGGGTGCATATAATGTCTCAAAGCTACCTGTGCATCCTGTGGGAATAATTTTACAGGTATCTGAAAAGTTTTTTTAACCTATGCATACTATTTATATACATATATATATAACTAATGATAATTTCCCTATAGATATATCACGAGCACAGAGTACCTCGAGCATTAGCTAACCGAATACATATACGTTCTTACGCAAACTAGCGAAAGTAGGCGTACGCAGTCGGGAAGCAAGCGGCTATATCTATATATAGGATGAAATAATACGTGAGCAAGCGTGTGTTCGCCGACGTTCGCTCTCGGTTGGGAAACGTTGCGAAATCAGCCGAACCTTTATGCCGAAAGCGAGAGTGCTCGGCCGAGCTCGAAACGCCAGTACGGCGGATCTGGTGCCCCAAAGACTAAAGGACTGTGTAATACCACTGTGCAGTCTGGATCAGCAAGGAAAAGGGAAAAAAAAGGCAAATCAAGTATATGCCAAGACACCAAGTCGAACAGTATGAAATCGTACGTGCTACACGTGTAAATAAATATATATATATATGCACATTGAGATAAAGGAAGATAGGAATTTCCTGAGATACGTAACGACTGAGGTCAAAGTACACGAAGCTTTTAATTAAATTCTACCGGTCACGGTTTGTCTTACCAGGTAGCCGAGTACCTGCTCGCGGTAGATAAGCATCGACACGCGGTGAAACGCGCGCATCCGTTCGCAACGATGTAAAAGAGAAGATAGGACGAAAGAAGTCCAGAGGGCCCCATTAGGGGTTATTAGCAGTGGCGAAGGAGAGCTCGTACCATTAACGTCTGGCACAAGCGATTGTCAGTACTGGCAGTAACGTTTGATCGTGCGAAAAAGAACGTAAGGTTAAGAAAAGGGTGAATAAAAAGAAAAGGAACAAAGAGAAAAGCCAGTGACGTTTCGAAGGTCTCGTGCGAAAACTAATAGGCAGCCATTCCGTGGCAGTCAAAAAAAAATGGATGCGAATCCAAAGCTTAAATAACGTAATGATTACCATATCCTAACAGCATCCAGCCAACGAGATACTTGTACAAGTCTTGGCAAAGTCCATCGCGATAATTCAATATTGTTTGAACGTATCGGACCTAGCCTAACATTTCAGGTATCATCGATAAGCAGCGTCGTCCGACGTTGGATGCGAGTGTCGCGACGCCTGCGTCGGGACGGAAGGGGTGTGGGACAAGGTACGAGAAGGAAGAGGAGGTCGTAGAGAAAGACGAGGAGGAGGAGGAGGAGGAGGAGGAGACGATGACGAGAGGTGCGAGAAGGCACCACTAGGGGCACTCAGACGCGGGCGGCGGGCAAGGATTCGTGTCATTGTCAGTGGGTAATCAGGTCAGTGGGTCAGTGGGACAACCACTTTCAATTTCAGTCCTTCTAGCCGTGCAACTCGGCGTCGTTATCTCGCCTCCGTCGGCGTAGACGGGGTGGGGAGGAATGGAAGCCGTCGGGTCTTTTGCTGGGGACGACGAGGGTGACGGCGGAGGGATGGGATAGACTCGCGGAAATAACGATGGTGGGGAGGACACCCGCCAATCACGTCACGCTTCTTCACTCGACTTGACTTCGCGTACGGGAGAGACCCACGCTCGCTCGCTATACACAAGATAGCGGAAAGTAGGACGCGTATTAAAAACCACAGACCGTGTCCCGTGTTACTTCATGCCATCGGGGTGTTACTCAATCGAATTCATCATAACTGGCACGAAATACGGGGGAATGAAATTTCGGCAACGCGACGGATAAGACGGAGCCTTTCGGTCCCTGCCGGGTATACCTTTTAGTACCTCGCGCTCTTATAATAACTTATAACGTTGCTTGTTCTCTTTTATTCTTTTTTATCTGAGAGAGAGAGAGAGAGAGAGAGACTCTTGCGTATCCTTTGTCGACATAGTTTTACAGTCCGGACGTGGGACGACGGAACATGACGATTTCGCTAGGTTGGCCAATGCTGTGATGGATTTTCGTGGGATGTATGAGTAGTCTTATTTTATATTGATGAAATATATATATATAGAAAATTCTCATAGGGTTTTACCTAATGAATGTTATTCGAGTTATTGAGATGCAGCAGTGGCACAGGTTGACTTATGACGGCAATGCGGTATAAGACCGACGAAGGAGCAACGAGGCGAGAGCACGTGGGCACAACAGGTCCCTTATAGTGTTTACGATAATAAATCGAGGTGCCTGCCGATAGTCCGCTTGGCTGGAAGCGTGCATAATAATTATTGTTAAATCGCATGTGTTATTGAGTTATTCCGATGCGAGTTTATCAAAGTGGGTCAGGCGATTCAATAGTGGGTGAGGAGAGACGAGCCCCGAGGTGCGCGTGGGAGTATTCCGTATATGTGTGTATATATATACGTACAATAAATATAAGTAGGTATACCTAGTATGCATGTAACTGCATATAATGCAGGGTGGATATACAAGTGGAATATCGTTATGGTATCAATAACGTTAAGAGATATCAATAACTAGGTGCCTCTGAATTGTCATATGAAATTCGCTGGCGATTTCAGGTACCAATTGGCTTTCGGTGTTCGAAACTCTCTTTGCGCTTGGTATGTCTCACTCGAAGAAGAGGGCCAGGTCGGTCGTAAATATTTAAATGGAAAACGAACCTCGTCCCCTGGTGAGAGTTGGGACAACAATGTCAAGCGTTGCACAATGCGACTGAAAGGACGAGACAAGGTTCGCCCTGTCAGCACCAGGAGGCAGGTAATAAATGAGCCACGCGGGTCAATCTCAAAGAGAAATGCATAGCTTGAGAGAGTCAAGCAAAAGAGAGATATATATAAGGTGCATCCTCACTGAGGAACGAGCAAGAAGGAAGACGGGGTCGCGTGGCTCGTCCATTGTTCCCCGGGTCCACTTCCGAAATCGCTAAACGTCAAAAAGAAAAGGGAAAGTGCGACAACAATGGAGCATTCCTGAATTAGCACGGCAGGACAACGCGCGAAAGATATTTTTACAAGCCGGTACATTATAAAAGTCCCATTTCAGGGGTGCCCTGGCGTGAGACGTATATCATCCAGGATACACTGTATATATACACTGGGTATACGGACCTGATGCAATTCACTAAAGGCTACGGCTGAGGCGAAAATACATAAAAAGTTTCTCCCAAACGGATGGCTCCTAATTTGCGTCTCCTAATGACGAAGTTCGTACGCAAGAGGAAAAAGAGAACAAAGAAATGGAAGATCCAGGATCCCTCGAGATGGTCGTAAGTCGATGAAGTCATCGTCGATATTCAAGGACGATTCGATGCGACAGCGTGTACTTGTTCGCAGAATAAATTCGATGAGAGAAATGGGTCCTATCTTTTGGGCCCTGTCCAGGAATCGGTTATGGCACCTTCGTTGGATGTATCCGGTGAAAGCGTAACTCCACCGGTGCGTATACCTTTTCAGGGCCTGTACACAAAGTTTTACGTGTTTATTTGCGTGCGCTGCTGCCGAGGATCGGGGCCCGGGAGGGGTCTGAAAGAAAGGGCCCAACAGCGCGCGTCGTTCCTTCACGTTTTTCTACAAGGGGGCCCCATCGGAACGACGGACTCCCGACTGGATAATAATGATTTACGAGATCGTTGAGTAAATCTTGGCGCAACAAGTGCAGTTAACGCAGCAGGTAGATGTTGTCGGATGGAGCCAGGGGTGCCATTGTCAACAAACCCGGTGGTCGACTCACCCTCGCTTTCATTCATCCCCTTATTTTCAGGGGGGCCTCACGCTGCCCTTTTTTTTCTTCAAAACTGACAAATTTCCGTTTGGCACGCGCCGCCACGCTTACCCAAAACATACCCTCTCTCCTCTCTTCTGCTCCTAGTCCCAATTCGCCCTAATAGGGTTCGACCGTGGTAACAGGATAAAATGGCGGAACCTCACCTTCCTTGGGACTTATTTTCACTCGATGAACAAAGGCTCTTGGAAAAGTTATTCAAAACGTTACCACTCGGATTGATCCACATGCAGGCTAGTCGGACACGGCTGGAAGCCATTGAGAGCGAGAGTGAACGAGCCAGTGAAAGAAGGTCTGAGAGTGAAAAAGAGAGAGAGAGTGCAAAAGAGAAGTGACTGACTGAATAAATATATATATATATATATGCCTATCTGAGCAGAATACAGAGTGCGGATTGGTGAGTGCGAGAAACTTAATAGGCTGTTACTTGCTCACTCTCGCTTGTTATATTAAAGAAGAGATTCATAATGACAGCCATGAACGTGTTGCGATATGATTTCTCTTTCAACGAGAATGTCACGGATATTAAGAACCCATATAAATATATATATTCAAGGAATTTACTTTGGATTTTGTAAATAATGCCCATACGGTATATCATGCGTGACAGATAAATAATATTCATAAAAGAAATAACCCCACTTGGACTTCCTGCTGCATGCTTATCGGCGGATAATGGCGGTAACCGCGCTACCGTAACAGACTCGCTGTTAACGACAATGAGTGAAAATAAATAAAGGAGTTTAGGTATGAGGCTCAATTAAGATCTTGGGTATTTTTTTGGGGCATCCTTACAGGATTTGTGTGTGTGTATATACATATATGTATGCATATATAGTTATCGATCGCTATTACACCGGTTCAGATTCACACGGTATCCAGGCTCGCCAACTGTTCGCGGTTGGACCTGACCCACCCCATACTAGACAAACGAGTCAGGTGTTTCGGCGGAGCAATTTGTTTTCAGCAGGATCGAGGGGTGCAGGTTACGTAATACAACGGCAGATGTCACGTCGAGGTGAACCGGGAATAGCCTGGTTGGCCCTATAGGACCTGCAGGGCTGAGGAGAGTCAAAGGGAATCCAAAATAATACGTCGAAACCAGGACAAAGGAACCATATGCGTACAGGTGCAAAAATTGTTTGTACTTGTAACATTGTGCTAAAGTCATTGTCTAACTTGTTCCTGATTGTATGCAATAAATATATTTGTTGATTATTAATTAAGATATTTCAGAAAGTACTTCCTGCGGTTGCAAAAGCTTTTGTCTACGCTAGTATTAAGTTTTATAATGTATTATCTTGTTGGGAAGCAAGCCAGGATACGAAGCGTCCGGGACAGTCTGAGGGATCCAGGCGCAGTCGCGACCAGGGCATCCTCCTGACGTCATCCTGGTATACTGACTGCTAAGGTATAACCTGAATCGCAAGGGATTCGTTACGGTGATGGGAATAAAGGTGGGAACGTGATCCCGGGTCACGGGTATCCAACGGAGAACCTACTGCTCCGTTCACACTTTACATCACATCGGTTGAGCTACGGTTTGACGTGGTGCGACTACTACGGGAGCCCTACGAGCGCCGGGAACGTCATCGAGGGCAAAATCGACGAGAGTCTCAGGGTGATATTCGTCGTTCTGAAAGCATGCGTCGCTACGAAATATTCATAGAGAAATGTCGCTGTCGCTCTTGGAGTCCATTGCGACAGGATAATTCGCTGCTGGTGAAGCGTCGTCTTCATGGAAGTTCGTCGCTAGATACTGAAGGGTTAGGTCCTGTCAAAGGGTTAGGGACAGAGCATGGTACCTGGTAGGAGATTCGAGTATGGAACTCACGTGAACTGTACCCAGTACGGTTAAGGTCTAGTGAGGTACGAGGATGAGGTCGGCTGGTTGGAACGGGTTGGCAAGCGGCACACTGCGACAACAAAGGCCGTGAGGATTGAAGAGCCACGAGACGCAAACGTAGCCAGGGTTAAAGGAGGATGCTGAAGGCAGGATAAAGATAAATGAGCATACGTGGACACATGAGTAAAGGGAATGACAAAGAGAAGGAAAGAGACGTGGCAAGAGAGAAAAAAAGAAGGTAAGGTTACCTGAGGCATCGTTGGCTGCTAGCTCCGAAACCAGGGTCCCTCTCGGCGCTGTCTGGGTTGGCTGAGTCGGCTGTGCTGGCTGCTGCTGTACCTGGTGATGGTGTGCCTGGTGTGGCTGAGGGGGCCCGACGTTAACCGGAGCCCCAGTGCTCTCCGTGAGGATGGCCGAATCCGTGAGCGACGTCGATCCCGTGTTCCCCGTGTTCGGCGTCGTCGGCGTCGTCTCCAGAGATGGAGGACCCCCTCCTTCGGTGGCGAGCGGTGCTGCCATTCGGCCCTCGTGCATTCCAGACAGGGGTCCCTCCTGCACGTCCCCCAACGCACTTCGCGAAACACCTACACTACAAACCGCTTACTAGCGAGCGCCGCGGGCTGCTCCCACCGTCGAAACTCCACCGTTAGCCGGACATCTGTCCCTCACGGCGACATCACCGCCGCAACCCCTGCGATTATTAGCCCCTTTCCAGCGGCAAAAAAATCGAACGTTAGATAAATGTAGGTCTGTAGGCCACTTCACTTACACTTTGCATCGAGACGGGCACTCCCTAGTCAAGCGAGCGTCCGCCACACCGTCGCGCTCTGACAGGCCAACCCAGGGCCGTAGCTTGCGCGGGCGCCTGTCCGGGCCAGCAGACTCCGCAGCCCGCGATTAGGATTGGTCGCCCTCCTCGGATTAGGTTAGGTCAGGGCAACCTGACTCGCACGCGAAAACTCAACTCGATCCGTCCCGACTCAGCCGCGTGCTCCTCCACGAATCCCAGGGATTTCACTAATTTGTCTCAGCTGATAACCCCATTCTTTCCTAGAATACCAATAATCCCACTGACCGACATTACGCCATTTTTTTTTAATACTCTCTATTATTCCTTCCTTACTGTCATCTTTAATTATATTTATAACAAAGGAGAATTTTTAAGATAAGTTCCGTCTTTTTTATTCATTTTTTTTTTGTTTCACAAAGTACCTATCGTTTCTTTTGAAATATCTAGATGGTAGTGTATACCTTATTATCTTGAACTCTCTTTAAACGGATACCAGTAACTTCGCAAAATGGGTCTTTAATTATCAAAACGATTATGGTAATTAAAGTTGGGAAATTGCTAATGATCGTCGCGATTGTATCCTGCGTTAGAATTTATTGTATCAGCTACCTGACTTCGGTTCTCTTCAGTTTACAAGGGGGACATTATCGTCCCCGGGTCTTCCAAACTATCGGAAATCGACAGGTGGTGGAGACCGACGCTTTGTCGTCCTGGTCAAAACAGATTTCGACGGTCACTGGTTATTTCGTAAAGTCATCAACCATTGAATGGACACTGCGAGACTTGACTCCTGATGTTATTGATATCGATTTGACATTTACCTGTTATTTCCAAAGAATCAGCTGGTTGCTACGTAATATTATATAATTTCCAAGTGACCAACTCGCATAGGCAACCAAGAGCCATCGGAAAATTCATATAAGGAACTTTAATGATCTAATCAAGTTTCTTCATATCATTGACTGTCATCATCGTAGAACCAGCTTTCAAAAGAAGAAAAATGAACTCGCATTTCGATACTACACGAGTGCTGTCATCAAGCTGTAAAAGACACCAGCTATTTATAAATAACTTTATTAATTTATCTCATCTGCCTGATTATATTTTATCTTCACGACGCTGATACGATTATTAAAACATAAAGTACGTTTATTAAGAATCAGATGACAATAAATGTTTTTTGTCAAAGGAAAAGGCGCGAATGCATCGTAAATTATTTTTTTTCTTTTCTCTGTACTATTAATGAGACCAATCGGATGTTAAATGATGAGCGTTGTTTACTACGCGATTTAATATCATTTGATAATCAGAGCCGTGCGATTTATAATTTGGCAATAATGATTGCAGATTATAAATTAATGATTCGTACAAATTTTGGCGCTTGGTCTGTCGACGTGTGACTACGGCCGTGCGTAACGAAAGGGAAAACGTAAACTGTGCTAATTACATCGCGACTGCTGACACGTATAACCTAAAAAAGAATGTCAGGAGTAAAGCTTTACCGGGGACAAGCGGGAAACTGCATAAACTCGACGAGTCTGTGGTTTTTGGATTTTCTTTGAGTCCGTGATCGCCCGGACCCTTGTATACGATGTCTAGGAGTACGACGAAGCGGAGGATAAGCAGGAAGAGGGGATAAAACCTGAGGTATAGAGTGAATGTGATCCCGCGACAGGGCAACGGGGCCCTCTAGTCACGGCACTGTGGCACCCGAGGAAATGTCACGGAAAGACGTAATTCTCACAGCGGCAGTTGTGGCTCCCTTTTTTTCACGGGTTTTCACGCACAGCCAACGGCCCTGATTCCGAGGAAAACGTTCGTAACGAGTATCTTGCGCGTTCCGCGTTTTCAGGCCTCGCCGATCTGCCACTGCATTAGAAACGACCGCGGGCCCTAAGTAGGTCAGGTGTCACAATATCTGGCCGCCCTGTTATGGAGCGTTTTTGCACCGAACGTTGCATAATTCGTCACGCGCGACTCCACCAAATATAACCGCGTAAAAACGACGAGCGGACGGACATAATGCGATGTAATCCGTGTTCATTGAACAATGCACTTGACTAACGCCTTCGAATGATCGACTGTGGCGCCAACTAGTGTTCTGATACCGCGCGCTTCAAAAAATCTATTTCGGCGTTTTGCGTCATATCCTTGTGATATCGTTTGCACCGCTGCAGTTATGAATATCCATAACAAATAGGACAAGAAGAATAAGGCCAGGATATGTATTTTCAACTGTGTTGTTATCTACAATATATATCAATTGCTCGTTATGAGGTATTTTCATAAAAAATGTCCATGTACCTATGTAGATTAACTATTAATAATCGCTTATAAAAATATTTATAGAAATTTATTTCTTTTCTTTTGAATTAGCGCCTATCAATCTTAGCTGCTCTTTTGCTTTGCCTCGCTCAACAGGGTACGTGATATGATTAGCTTCTGAATTTCAGATGTTCCTTCGTAGATCTGGAAGATTTTGGCATCTCTCATTAGCTTCTCCACAGGGTATTCACTGTTGAATCCAGCACCACCGAATATCTGGAAGATTGAAATTATCATTGTATTGTGGAATGCATAATCTCCTTCTTCTGTTTTATTTTATGTTACTGCGCTTTTCTTTCGAGGGCTTCTTTTGTTATGCTTACCTGTACAGCATCAGATGCGCACTTGTTGGCTACATCAGATGCGTAACACTTTGCAGCACTTGCAGTCTGAGAACATGGTTTACCAGCATCGCTGGACCAGGCTGCATGCATCCAGGCAAGTCTGGCTGTGTGTACACCAATGGCCATGTCGGCTAACTTAAATGCCACTGCTTGATGATCAGAAATCAGTTTTCCAAAGGTTTTTCGCTCCAAAGAATACTTCGTGGCTTCATCCAAAGCTCTCTGAGCCAACCCAACCGCACTGGAAGCGACCTTTTACGAATATTATCATTTTTTGATTATCGGGTGTACTTATATATAATTAATATATTAATCGTTCATCCGAAGACTCACTGGTGGTCGAGTTTTGTCAAAGGTTCCCATGGCGATTTTAAATCCAGCTCCTTCGCCAAGCAATACGTTTTCTTCTGGTACTCGCACGTCTTCGAATGTAACCATACGTGTATCGGAAGCTCTTTGACCCATATTTATTTCCTAGAAGGATTTAGTAATTTATATTTTATGTTTTGTTATACTGAATCTACTAGAGAATAGTTTTTACCTTACGGCCAGGGGTCACACCCTCAAACGCACGTTCTACAATAAATCCAGTGAAGGCTTTGCTAGCTGGAGCATTTGGATCTGGGTTTGTTCTTGCCAAAACGAAATACCTGTGTCAAATACTAATGAAATACTTATTTTTCTAATTAAAAATAACGTTTGGTTAAACTGAAACGTACCAGTTAGCTACACCGCCGTTTGTAATCCACATTTTTGTACCGTTGAGAATCCATTCTTTTCCTTTTTTCTCTGCCTTGGTTTTAACTGAGGCTACATCAGAGCCAGCTCCTGGTTCCGTTACACAATACGCCTATTTGTTTTTTTAATATAATTATTGAAAAATGAATCCAGACATTTTCTTAGATATTCCTTCTAATGTATCAAGAACTTACAGCAACAAGCGGTTCCTCAAGTAGCCTTCCAAGGTATTTTTTCTGTTGTTCTTTATTTCCAGCTACGATAACAGGTGTTTGCTGTACAAGGAAAAATATTTGTACACTTTTTATTTCACTACTCAGCGTAGCTCAAAAATAAATTGAAATACCTACCCCAAGGTTAGTGGCTTCAAGAGCTGTTGAAATACCTGTACACCCATACGCAAATTCTTCTCCAACCAAACAGCCATCAAATACACTACACTCTAAACCTCCTGCAATTATTATTAATATTATCAATAATGAAACTGTTGATTTTTAGAGTTCTGTATGTGTTCTATATATAAAAAGTAAGCAAGTTTTCTTTACCAATATCTTGTGGAATATGGCTATTCATTAGACCTAAATTCCATGCTTTCTTAAGTATATCCCATGGATATTCTCCAGATTTATCATACTTCGCAGCAGTAGGTATAATCTCTTCCTTCGTAAATTTCCTTGCCAAATCTTGCATCTCCTTCTGCGTCTCTGATAATTCTGTAATAATAAAATACACACTGTTGAATGACTAACAGTGATCACAGAGACACCAAAACAACTATTTTCCATAAAAACACTACTGTGCCCTTCAAATACTTTGTAACATGACATAAAAGCAAAAACAAGAAATAAACATAAAGACGTACTAACCAAAACTATATCCATTTGTAGCTGCTGCATTTTTACTAAACGATCTACTGCAGATTCTACGAGTTACTGTGCTTGCTACCTAAAATAGTACGAAACAAGAAACAGTTTTAAAATACGTTGGCCTTACATCAATCTCTATGAAAAAGGATCAGAAACCTCTTTAAGCATTCCACTAAGATACAAGTATCTGCATAAATTATCTCACCTTATTAAAGAGCATTGTGGCAAACTAATTGTTCTGATTGTTCCACAAATAAATAGATACGTGTATATCTTCCTAGCCTCCTATGATCACTCCCAAAATAATAGGCACAAGTACCGTCTAAAAGATACTAAAATCCCCAATTTTATATACCGTTACTAACTTAATCACCGTTTCTGCCAACACTCTCAAGCTTTCTGGACGTTGAAAGCAACTTGGCGTGTACTGACTGAAGTGTATTCAGGTGTACCTCAGGTCAAAGTCCAGATTTACCGAAATATATATATACAATATACGTATGACACTTGCGTATAGTCTCCTAGACTCCTAGAATGCTACTATACCACTCCAAGATAAAATAGAATCGGATGTAAACTCTAGATAACAGTGGATTAGAGTGGCTACACTACTGGCTATATGAGGGCCTGGCTATTCCGGTCCACAGTCCAATGTTCACAATTATGTTGTTGTTGATATATGAAGAAAAACAGCTTTTCAGGATCCTGGTTGGTGGATGGCGACTAATATATCACCAAATGGGCATGCTACTGTGATTCCTTATCTTTTATTTATCTCTTACGTAAATCGTGCTTAAGTGTAAATGATACAACTGTTTTTGGACGTATCATCTTGTCCGAAAAACTAGTAGAGAGTTGGTCATGGATCTTTCTGCTATAAAATATTATTGAATTATGTATCTTTCTCTACCAGTCAGAAAAGTCCATTCTGATGGCGCTGGTTTTGCCGGCTGTGTCTTCTCCGTGGAAGAAATGCCGTTGTTATTGCTGCATGGAGCCGGACAGGAATTTACATCAATCTTATACAACGAAACTGATTCTAATTTAGTCTAGCTAACTGATTTTTCTCACGTTTAGACTTGAGATTGTCATGTTTTTTTAATAACAATGAATGTCACTATTCATCCGCTGACAGCTAACCCTACGGCTGCATGGCGCGAATTGTCACAGCAGCAAAAAGTCATTAAAATCAATGCTAAGCCACCCATCACCGAAGCACCCATTGATAAGGTAATTTAATTGATCAATTTTGAGTTCATAAAATTTTAAGACACCTGTCTGGACTGTGTATAACATTTGATTTGTTAATCATGCAATCTTTTGTCATAGCTTCGTGTGGTTTGCATGAGTGATACTCATTCCCTTACACCATTCATAAAATTTGAAATACCTGCTGGTGATATATTTATTCATGCCGGAGACTTCACGAAGTGTGGTAGCCTGCATGAGGTTGTAGAATTTAATAACTGGATCGGTGAGTTCATATATTGGTAAACAGTATAAGATATTACTGATAAAGATAGAAAAATTATTCATTGAGTTAATTCTTCCAGGCAATCTTCCACACAAACATAAGATCGTGATAGCTGGTAATCATGAATTGAGCTTCGATAAAACATTCACCCATCCTTTCTCAGCTAATCCAAGCTCAGACCGGCATAAACATACTGGGACCAGTATTTTAGATAATATACCAACACTGGGGATGTCCAAAGATACACTTGCCGAAGCAATTCAAACTACCAACGTGAAGGATTACTTGACAAATTGTACCTATTTAGAAGATTCTGAAATTGTTTTGTATGGAATTAAAATTTACGGGACACCATGGTAATTATACTTCACTTTAAACGTTTATGCAATCCAATAATAAGCAATTTAATCACAATGATCCTTTTAATACCTTAGGCAACCAGAATTCTGTAAATGGGCGTTTAATGTACCACGTGGAGAACCATGTCTCTCTAAATGGGAAATGATCCCCTCCGACACAGATATTCTAGTAACCCATACACCTCCTGTGGGTCACGGTGATTTGTGCTGCAATGGTGTAAGAGCTGGATGCGTGGAATTATTATCCACTGTGCAAAACCGTGTCAAACCAAAGTACCATGTATTTGGACACGTACACGAAGGTATTTAGCATTTGATCAGAAATATGTTACCATAAAGAAATAGAACACTGCGTAACATTGTTATGCATATTTCAGGATATGGCATATCTTCAGATGGCAAAATCATATATGTAAATGCCTCTACATGCGATTTGAACTACTTGCCAAGTAATCCACCAATTGTATTTGATATAACATTACCACCAGGTGTGAGTAAATCGTAATTCATGAAAAGAATTCTTGACTTCCATGAACGTAATCAAGAGTGGTTAATAGTATCGTACTGATATCCTGATTACTCAATGCTTAACACCTGGTGATTAATTTTAAAGCACTGACAAAAAATACTTATGCACCGACCATACCCTAGTCAAAAAGTGAATTACATAGAAAATCTTTTCCACCATGCCAATAAAATTAACTTCAGTACGATACCACAGTAGGGAATCTGGATAAAGTTGCACAGTGACTCATTTAGAATCCAACAATAACGCTTTGTCAAGTAGATTTGTATATTATTTATTTTTTTACTATACTTTTATATAGCATAGTCATATAATATATTAAATTATTATGCTTCTCCGTAGTAACCCATTGCACTCATAGATCTAGGTAAAATGTAATAATCAGAAATCCCTCATGGCCAAGTTACCTTATCATTTCGAGTGTCTAATCGAAGCTGATCAAACATCATGCCATAATAATGATTATTTATTCAAGATTTACATTAAGCAACGTCGCAAAAACCGTATACAATTGTTATTATAGAATCGTCCTGTATGTCAATCGATGTGAAACTGTAGTAAAGGTTCACATTACACATTTTTCAATACAATAGATCAATAATACTCAGCAGCTACGTGTCATAAGATTCTGATTACACTATCACAGGCCTGCTACGATAGCAGGCAATTAAAATTAATTTATATAGAACATCTTAGGATACGAAGAGCCCAATAAATTAATATCATTGTGACCAATATCTCATGCATCTCGACAAACTTCAAAACGCCATAAAATGACAATTGAATTTTCCAAATTTGAAGAATCTTCAGTGGCCCATTGATCGCCACGTGATATCTTCTCATCAAAACAGTCTAATAAATCTCAAATGGTCATACAATTGTTTACATCTGGTTCAGCCTTGACAGTCATCAATAATCCTGTAACTTAATCAGCCCCATCATGCTCGTGTCGGAATTACAATTGATCAGTGTCATCAAATGAAAGTAACTGTCATTCAATGATAACGTGTTTCACTGAAGGTATCATTCTAATATGAGGCACATTTCGCGCAAGTTTCAGAAAATTTATTTCTCATCAACGTACGACAGTGTTCGACAGTGTATATCGTGTAAAACGTCCAGGGTTCGTGACTTAGAGTACGTAGCATTAGTTATTGAGAGTAATAATAAGAATAATTAATAATATTAATAGCAATATGTTAATGGTGTTAATAATGATATAATATAATATTATGATACAATCTTTAAGTATTCGAGTATTGGATTGTTATGCTCGACTTCTTACATCCTTAATTACTAAACTGATTGCAAAGCAGTCGCACAGTATCAATCGATTCTGGGACTTTCGGGTAAATTCTTCGTTTCTTCATCTAAATCTTGTTTTCTGTATAAAAATGTCACGAGGATCTTTAACCTCGATGAAATATACTCAGTTGTTTGTCTGTCGATAAGCGTACGGAAACGGAAAAAAGATTTCCCACTTTCTCAATACGCCTGCGCACAATGCAATTCCTTTGTTTCGACGTTTGGTCAGCCCGTATGTGAAAATGGAGATTACAGTGAAAAAAAGACCAAAATGGACAGTGCATTAATCGCTTGAGATCCTTCAATATTACCGATAATCATTCTCACTTGATAAATTATTATCCTAATCGCTAAGCCGTCTAATGCAGTGTTTATCGGCGTACGGTCGTTATATTACCGGATGTGGTCACGTACCACGTTCGGTATACAAAGCTCACAAAATAAATAGATAATTCTCTGTGGCGACGGGTGGTGATAAGAGGGGTCCTACAAGAAAGATAAGAAATTCTCGCGAAATCAAAATGGCGTTATAATAGCAGCGGCTTCCCCTCTGCTCGTAGGCAACGAGGCGCACTCCTGCCACTTATTTAACGTTGGATCATAACACTCGACGGTCGATATTGTTATTTGCGTACGATAAAAATTAATTTCCTGAGATTGATCGCCGCCTATTACATAGAGGCGACCGTCGGCAGCAGCCACTGCTGGATAAGAACGTCCCATTTTCATTGGAGCGACTTTACTCCATTTGTTCTGTAAAAAGATTAACGATTGACAGTTAAGAAGAATCGGTGAGCATTAAGAATTAATCGAGGTTCAGGTTATTCAATAATGATAACGAACATTATTGGAGTAATACATTACCTTATCAAAGGAGTACCTCTCCACGGATGTCAGGACCTCCTGATTTTTATTCATACCACCCACTACGTAAATATATCCATCCAAAATCGTTATTCCCATTTGCGAACGTGGTGTCAGCATTGGCGCCAAGTAATTCCATTCTCTTGTTACAGGATTATAGCTCATCACGTCCTGCCTGTGTCTACTGTTATGCGTGCAGCCACCCACCACGTAAATTAAACCTGATTACATAAAGGATATAGTTAATTGTCTCTGTTATCTTATACAGCCTTGATATCATCTACCTTCATAAGCAACAACGCCCATGCTGAATCGCGGCTCGGGTAGCTCGCCATCCAACGTCCAGGAGTTTGTAATTGGATCGTATGTTTCAATGGATCCACCAATGTCTTCACCGATCCAACCACCAAATGCGTATAAGCTGTCGTCGAGTGCGCACAGACCAAATTCGCAACGTGGTTCCACCATACAGGCTATGGGAGTCCATACGTTTTCACGTGGGTCGTAACACTCGCCATTGGCTATTATACAGGATTCTAATTCACCACCTACGACGTAGACTTTACCGTCCAGTAAAGCTACGCCAGGGAGTACTCGGCCAATTCCTATGGGAGCAACTTCGCTCCATTCGCTATGAGAAGTAGGGTAAATTAATCATGGATACTTTTGTAATTTAATTTTTATATTGTTTTCATTCAAGAGAATACTCACCCAGTGAAGGTATCGTACTTCTCGATGGATTCGTAAGTACTCTCTGCAGCCCTGGCCCAACTGTCTGCAGAATGTTCGCGTTTCGAACCTCCGATCACTAGGATGTTCTTCTTCGCGCACAATCTTGGCTGCGAGTGTAATGGCACCAGGCAACCCTTATTCGATACGAGATCCTTTTGAATGGATCTTAGGGCTACTATTAGACTGGCATCCTTACAGTCAAGGATTACTCGCTCTAGACGAGATACTGAACAGAAACGAAGTCGCACGTGACCCAACACTTCGAATACGTAGCAACGCCTCGATGGGATATCATGAACTATCCAGTCGTAAGCTGCTTGGAAGACCTGGAATAAATATTGAATGGATCATGGCGTTGAATGGTTTTGGTTATTCATATTTTCTCATACCTGAAATTCGGTGTCGACGTGTATATATTCACTAGCAACAAGACGAACAAGAAGTTCCTTTGGTAAATCCAAAAATTCCTCTTCCCGTGATACTAGAGGAAAATTGACTTCTATGAAGCGCAGGGCAGTCTCTGAAAGATCTACTCTATTGTGTGCTTCGGCAAATCTATGAGGAATGAAGTTTTAGTAATATGAAGTGATTTTTTTTATTAATTATAATTACCTATAAATTCCAAGGGCATTAGAGTAGTGCAATTGCTGTTGCAAGTAATCAATACATCCTGCAACAACTTCATCCAACTCGAGCATATCTGCGGCAGCAAAGAGTTCCTGAACATTGTCTTGAGTGATATCCACATTACCAGTATAAATAAAATCAACTAGTCTTGATAAGATATCTGCAGAGACTGAACGAATTTCCACAGACTCCTGCTGTTCCTCGACCAATCCCCCAGTGAACATTGCATTGAAGTAAGCACTACCAGCAGCGAGTACAGATCTGTGCGCTCTAATAACGCTACCGCCTGCCACTAATCCTACATCGCTAAACTGATTTTTCAGTCTCTGTGCATTCAGGTTCTTAAGAACCTTCGGCGCGTACTGTCCCACTGCGTAAACCATACTAGACTCTGCGTTTTGGCGTACAGGCTGAGTTGCGAAGCCCATTCCGCTCTTAGAATTGTGACCGTTCTTTGCCGGGGGCACAGTACCATCAGCCATGAAACCATCGAGTTGTCCTTTATCCACTGCACCTACAATGTAACAACAACTTTAAAACACCGTACTGCAATATGCTGTATTTAATGCTCCAGCGAACTGACTGTAAGTAAAAAAATACTACAATGATCCTCTAAAAGAAAATGTGACAGTACTGTAACAATATATTCTGATCATTCTGCTAATCCAATGATCTCAATTCATATATTTACTGTGCCTTTTCGTGTTAAATGGACGTGATCTACTTACGGCATATACGTGAAAGCACTTTATAGACACTGTGAAAGGACTTTGCGTTATTTTTCCCCTTCAGACGCATCGCTATCACCGCATTTTCGGCTAGCTCATATGATTACGCCGTCGGTGACGACTTCGACGTCACTTCTGGAACGGAGTACGATGGATGTCAGGAATTATTTATTAAAATACAACGCCAACGCAATCCTGGTTAGCACAGTAACTCCGTTACTTTCACCTAATAAAGGCTCTCGGATTACACGTTAACGCTAGGGCAAACCTTCCCATAGGAAAAGGTAGCCGCTATGCGCTACACGATTATCTCTAATCACCTTAACGATCATTGATTAATTAAACTGACGTTTTATTCTTCTTCTTCTTTATTTATGTATTGGCACCAGTTAGGATAAGCTTCCTTTACAAGCGGCCACAGAGTGTACGTTG
>JARQST010000539.1:205606-215771 GCA_030142225.1 Pachycephus smyrnensis | reverse complement strand
GATGTATATGAAGATTTTGGTTGAGCATAAAAGTTGATTGGTTTGTTAGGACGTGGTTTAGGTGTAGAAGACGGTATTGGTTTCATATCACTTCTAAAATTATTTGAGTCTTTTGCTGCCACATCAGAATAGTAGGGTGTATGTAGTTCAGAGCTATACATAGGTGATTCTTCTGGTAGTGTAACGTCACCTAAGTTTGGGTAATCTGAGAAATTGAAGTTACGAGATTGTGGTGTTAGAGATGTTGAGCCTCTTTCAATAAACGCTTTGGCTTCTCTACGCGTTATATTCTTGTTTGCGGATACAGTTAGAATATTTTTTTCTTTGATTCTGTTTGGGCAGTTAATATCAGAGGCTGGATGGGTACCTTTGCAATTTCCACAAATAGGAGGGTCAGATTTTTTTGGGCAATCAGAAATATCACTGTGGTTTTCTTCGCCACAGTGGTTGCAACGAGCCACTCCACGGCAAACCTGTTTTGTGTGTCCCAATCTCAAGCATCTTTGACAAACCTTAACAGAAGGTACGTATGGACTGACTTGATATCTCACACTGAATAAATATATGTAATCTGGCAGATTATGCCCTTCGAAAGATAAAAGCACTGTTCTTGTCGGAACCCATTCTATGTTGCTATCTTTAGTTTCTTTTTTATTGAATCTTTTTGCTTCTGAAACAACTGCTGCATTTGATGATCTAGCTCCACTAAGTAAGTCTTGGTTAGTTAGGTCTGTTGGGACATTTCTAATGATTCCTTGTTTGTATATTCTCGTAGATGGAATAAAAGCTATCAGGTTGTGTTCTTTAAGCATAGGAGAGGAAACTATTTCATTTGCTGTTTCTGCAGTACGAGTAGTAACATGAAATCTGTTTTTACTAGTACGAGTTGTCTCGATGATTTTGTTCCCAAATATTTTTACTATGTTACGTCCAACAGTAAGTGGATGTAAGTTGATGTTTGGGTTAGCTGCAAGAGCATTAGGAGAAGGTTGTACTGTTACGATAAAGGGTCCATTGTGTAGGTTTGACTTGTATCTGTTTTTTACAGCTGCTTCGAGGCCCTTGTTAAAGGTATTTGGTGAACGATAGCTTTGCATTGGTTGAGACTTTGAAAGAGTTGGTTCTATATCGGGGTTTTTTGGGTTCTCATCTGACGGTTTCTCTATGTTTGGATTATATGCTATTATTTTGGTTTTAGCTACTGTTCTTTTTTCAGACTCAGACTCAAGTGGTCTTTTTTGAGCTGTCTTCTTATTGCTATTTTGATGTGGCTGAGTCAAGCTACCATTATTTATTGGCATAGGGAAAGCTTCTTCCTGAAGAGATCTTACAGCTCTCTCCGTTTCTGATTCTGTATCTAAATCCAAATCCATGTTATGTGGATCTGGACCTTCGTTTATGCCCATGGACGCCATATTTAAGATATTGCCTCCATTGGACAATGGAAGACGACAATGTTAAACATCTATTGTTCAAAGAAAATATTTCGGGAGAGTAAGAATTAAGAATAAGATAATGATTGAAGACTTGTTTTTTTTTTTTTTTTTTTTTTTTTTTTTTTTTAAATCAGTTCCGGAATATGTTTATCATAGACCGGTCACCCGGTAAGGTGACCAGTTAACCTCGATTGAGAGAGAGGGTTCGGCTTTGTTGAGGGTTTATCCTGGCCAGTGTTAGTATTACAAGGGGTAAGAAAGAAAAGGAAAGAAAAGAAAAGAAAAGGAAAGCGTTCACCAGGTGACCTCCTCGTCCTTCACTTCGCCTCGCTTCGCTAAATCTTCGGTAAATCTCTTCGCTATTTGTTTTTTGCTATATGGTCTTTCGCACCTCTCAAGACACGTCCGCGCGCTAACGCTCATAAAGCCGAACTCTGACGTTTTATTAGTGACTTCTTGACGGATTTACCCTCCCTTATACTCCTACTACTGTAACTCCTACACCCTCTCAGCCATTCCGACTTCTCGATAATTCGATTCTTCTACCACCTAAACACAGTCCATCGTCTTCAGGGTTTGCCAACCATCAAATGCTAAAATTATGCTTGATGCAAAATCAGAAGTCTCACAATCCTGTAAATACTTTGTGATATTTTCATGATTTTATTGTAATTGTATATCAAGTCATTCGTCATTATTATACTGCGTCTCCAATGATTTCTACTTCCTATATAATAATGCGATTTCTATAATGGTTCATGATTCATTGCGTGGTATCGCAGTTTACAACCAATCAGAATAATTGCCGCTATTTTCCTATTGGACGAGACACAAAACACGCCCACTTGCCTTTATGCGCGACAAACTTCTCTAGCCACTGCCTTCAGTCTGCGAGAGACTCGCGGTTTGGGTGGTGTTTTGCGTGTAGCGTGTATTTCGTATTTCTTCTTGATTCACTTTATGGTTTAATTTCTCGTGGATAGAAGGTTATTTTTCATATCTAAATTTTGGAAACTGTGCTTGCGCATTGTTGCGTATATTTATTATACACGCGTAAAGTATTGTGAATATGACAAACATATCCAAGGGCAAGAGATCGTCCGCGAAATTAAAAGTATTGCAACATCTGCTTCCTTGAACTTATTGCCCTGTTATTTTGTTGTTGTTTATTAATGTCTTTATGTTTTCAGAGTATGGGCGATCACGATGCGTTTTTGAGTAGAATTACCAAGACACTTTATTATTCTAAATTACCAATGACTGATTGTCTAAGTTTACCAGTAACTGGTTAGTAGATGCCCTTCGCAGTTTTCAATAGAATTTCGTATTTGTTATTGAATTACGTTCAATTTCTCAATAGAATTGGCTGCTGAATTATTTACTGAAGCAAAGAATGGACGCACGCTGGAACGCCTCGATGTTGAAGAAGCGAGCCGTGTCTCTCGAAATGCATGCGTCTCACCCTGTTCTTTGGTTCTTGCTCTGCTGTATCTGGAACGCTTGAAGGATTGTAACCCTGAGTACCTTAAGAAAGTGGCACCATCTGAACTATTTCTGGTTTCTTTGGTAACAATCTTATAAGCTACTATAAAAAATGCTTTTTCTTAATATCCAAGTTTACTAAAATTATTTTTGTCAACAGATGGTAGCCAGCAAGTTCTTACATGATGACGGAGAGGAAGATGAGGTATTTAACAATGAATGGGCACGCTCTGGAGACCTGACTGTAGCACAGATTAATAGATTGGAAAAAGAATTCCTCAATGCCATTGTAAATATAATAATTTCAATTCCTCGATATCATTTTATTATGTACTAACGTAATATCGTTTGTTTCATAGGATTGGGCAGTATTTGTTGCTGATCAGGATTTCTGGGAACGTCTACAAAAACTAGAAAAAGATGTGGCGTATAAAGAAGCTCGAAAGAGAGGTTGGTTCTCCTACACAGAACTCACTCGCTTAATGGATTCAGCTCGCCTCGCAACAGTTATCCAGACTCTGGTCAGTGTGTCTTCGGTCTGTTTGGCAACCTACGCAGCAGGAGTAGTTACACTCTTTGGTTCTGCTTTGGTGGCAAGTCACCTACCTGGCACCGTTTTACTTGCTCCTGGTCAAAGTACAGTGCAATCTGAGCCAGTGGAAAGCAACCAAATGGTCATTCCAGAAATCAAGCCGACAACTGATCCACCTGAGTTTACACAAGTGAACGTAACGCACCTGTTTACCTGCACAGAACTTCGTAATCCTTGTAGTGATTCAGAAAGAGTTAACGGAACCGAAAACGTCGGATGGGAATGGTGGTTAAGTTCAATAATGACCTGGCTCCCAAAATACTCAGCCCTTCAAAACGACATAGACTTCGATGGAAAGGAATTATCAGATAGATCCGGTGCCTTCATGGAACAGTCACCATATAAGGATGATAACCCTATTCAGAATGCTGAAGATTTGATTATTGACTGGAAGGAAACCCTTGGTTTAGACTTGAGTTACCCTTCGAAGGACTGGAGGTACTATGCGAATTACGTAACAAAAATTTCCCTCGGTCATAGTCACTGATCCAGTGCACGCACTATGCATCTAGCATAAAGCTTTCACGATCGTCCATTGATAATATGAAGAATACGCGCATTCATACATGAAAATATATTTTTTGTACCGAGCGCTTGTAAAAAGCGACGGAATAATTTTTCCAATAAAAACGAGCCTACTACTTAAACATTACCTGGATACATGATCAAAGAGTACCTGAGAATGATTTACGTCTTCCTGGATATTTAGTAAGTATACAAGTATGGACATTAAAATAATAGTTTAATATCGGGAGCCTATATACATACATACATACATCGAGAAGATACATCTATACACATTTACGGCGACATTAAACCCTCTGAGTTTCAGGATTCGAAATTCGTGTATGAATTTGATTTCCTTTCTATATTTTGCTGAGAATAGCTTCCTCATGGCGGATCTACTCTTAGTTAAAAAAATTGTTCCTATTTGTTTTATATAAAAAAATTATTAGGACTCTATATTATATATATAATCCTAACTGACAGCTATACTTGACAGTCAATTATTTTAAACGAGTTCAAAGTTAATGTACCATAGAAGTACAGCTGACAATGAGACCAAAATGGTTAATTGTTCTAGTTGAATTTTAAGCGTTGAACTTTTTTCTCGCGAGGTAGCCAATCGGGCTCATCTTCCTCGTACAAAGACAAAATTCTACTACTGTCTTATTTCTTCTTGTCCTCAGGTTCGTGCGAGTCCTTGTCCTTACTATCTTGATGAAGAATAAGCAGTGGTGTCATACCCAATAAACAACCAAGAGTTACACCCAGTACTCGGCCCTGTAAAATAATATCACAATACTTAGGCGAAAGTTTATTTTCCAAAAGAATATTATGATAGCTATACAATTTTACCAGATTGGCAGCACGTCGCGACTTTGGCAGGTCCAATTGTATAGGCGTCAATTTCGGGGGCTGAAATCCAATCTTCTGTGCGAGCATCTCCACGTAGAACGCAGATCCGATACCCAGGATATCAGAAATTGTATTACCGAAAGCTGCAGCTGCCATTGTGGACAGTGTTATGAATGCTCCCAAAGTTGATTCGATTTGATCACCCTGTAAAGAATTTGTAGGTTGAATACCCTTATGGAATAATTTATATAAATGTACTACTAGCCAAATACCTACAGCAATGATCATGATGGAATTGTCGAGGAAGCCAAAACCAATAAATGGAATTGCATTTGCTATCGATACTACAGGACAAGAATTGACAACATTAAATACATGGAAATTTTTTTTAACTATGATAATCGTGGACTCACCTCGTATCAAGTCGTTGCGTGTTGGCTGTGGAACTGTTTCAACTGTAAAATGAGAGTCACTGTAATTTTTTGTAAGTATCCACGAAAATAGAACGTGAAGCTATTACAATCCACATGCACGCTAATGATTTGCAGCTCTATCACTGATAAAAATCAAGTCTCATGCCTCTAATCATTCTGGATAAGACTGATTACTTACAATCGGCCATCCTAAGGCTTAATATAAGACCTTGTTCAGTGAAACCCGAGGGTGATCTATCTACGAGCACTCAGAATAGGAAACATATCAAAGCGTAAACTAGAATAATAAAATCAGAGTATCTAAAAATACATTTTCAGTGTCATCGGCATTGCATGGATCCCTTGGAGTCATTAACGTGCATTCAAAGCTTTACCATTCAGTTATGAAACTCTATTCAAAAAAGAGTAAACGAAAGTCAGATAGAAAACTTACACATTGTATCATCCGTGAGATAGAGGTAAAGCAGAGGGATGTAAAATGAACTTACACAGATTATCAAGAATCGTACAGAGAAGAAATTGAAAGTACCCAAGAGCCAAGGGCAAAGATAAATAAGAGTGAGAAAAGATGAAGCGGCGAAGACGTGGCATGTTTTTCTAACGATAAACAATTACAATTTATAGTATTTAGGAAGATTTGCATTAGACATGTCTGTTTCTCTCATTTTCTCTCTAAACATCAAAAGTTCTCCTTACAGTCTCTCTCTAATGACATGCAAGCTTACGTGTTGCCGCATTTGGGTCCGCTTGAAGGACGAGAGAATATTTATTGATTAGTTAAGTGAAAATGACGAATAAACATTTTCCAATAAGGCATGTATGATTTTGTTTTTCATGTACGAGAAAATCTCATGGTGCGTCTGTCTGTTACACACGCTGTTGCCACCGCCATTGACCGCTATCTATATATAAGGTGATGAAAAAAATTCTGCTTTGGCTCCTAGGCTCTCGGCATCTCGTACCGTACTTGCGAAGAAGCCAATCGTCCGGGACGGCGCAGTAGCTTCCTGTAGGATCCACATCTCCAAGGGTTGGTACTCTGGCTGGTCGGCCAAATTTACTCCGCCATCGAAACGCCGCTAACTGACCTGTACGAGGAGTATTATAAAGCGGAATACCAGTCGCTAAGTGTTATTCCTTAAATCCCTTTAATTTTCAACTTATTGAAATTCAACCATTTAAATATCGCGTATCATTTATATAATTTCTTTTAAAGAGATAGTATATTATTGATCACACAGGAACCCAGTCAGGTTTCAACACCCGTTCCGTTCAGAATTTGAGGGTGTATTCCATTTTTCTTTTATTAGATTTAAAATCTGCAGATTACTTTGCTTATAAAATTTATGTAATTAAACAATAATTAACTCAATTTTTTTCAATTCTCATTCAGCTTCCCTCAGACGAATTCATATACTCTAAAGGATAATGAAAGGAGCTGTCACTTCATAGATGTCTACAATTATATGAAGTTTTAGATAAAATATTGAATGCAAAGAAAAATGGGATTAAAATTCCAACATTACCTTCGTACTCCGCTTTGGTCTGCTGTGACTGGCATTCCTGCAATGCTGATATGAGTACTATGCGTTCCTCGTTGGTGAGTCTAATCGCAAGTTCCTTGGCCCTTTGCTTTGACAAAACGCCAGCACTTGCAGAGTCTTTGACAGCAGACGTCGCTACGTTTGTCGACAGATATCTGACGCAGTGTTCCTGACCGTGAAGATGATTCTTCTGACTAGTGCCGTGCTCCAGGAATGACTTGGAGCATTTCTGCTGATAGAGACGCAACAGTTTCCTTCCACCAAGTCGAATATGTGAACGTACTGTTGGTACGTTAAGGTAAAAGGCGGACACTGACATTGAACACATCTTCGTCGGTTGAGCTTCTGACAGGTACTCACGGCCGGGCAGCACCAGCCTAGTGTTCTGTGTTGTGTGTGTGTATGTATATATATTTATTCAAGTCCATATGCATTCTCTTACATACCTTGAATAAAAGGAATATGATATCACTGTAGTTTGAGGTGATAACGTCATAAAGCTAACGATGGTAGTGCCACGAGGCGGGAGTTTAAGGAAACGTAAGTTTTATGTATCAGCCTTTACTGCGTTTGCGCAACGTATTTGCGCATAATCCGGAAGCATCCGAAGCGCCAGCTGGTGGGAATTTCTGACAATATTCAAGAAGTATCGTAACAGAGAGTGAGGTTAGGTTCTTTTTTTCCGGTTTGCGAACCTGCGTAAGTTGCCTCCACGAATTGTGCACATTGTTATCCATAAGCATCGGGCGAACGGGAAATAGTTTATGTGAATATAGCCTGTAGGTTTCATTAAATAAATATGGATTATATCTCTGTGCTAGAAATTGTTGATCTTGAGGATTGTTTAAGACAGTTTACCGAAATAACCTCACGCTTCGTCGCGATACTGTTTACTATGGTGTCATGCGTCGACTGTCTTCGTTGAATGGCTTTTCATTTGATAATTTGAAATATTCAAGTCACATTATAGTAGAATGTTTCTTTCCGTTTATATTTTGTTTCCCTTTCACTGTATGTGCTTATGAAACTTTGTACGGTGTTAAATAAACTCGGGTCTTTGTGACTTGGATCGTCTCTGTCATATTTTTCATTACAAAACAACTTGTGTTTCAGTCACCAGCCAAGATGGTGAAAATTATGAAGTCGGGGAAAGTCGTGCTGGTCCTTAGTGGCCGGTACGCAGGACGCAAAGCTATCGTCATAAAAAACTTTGATGATGGTACCTCTGAGAAACAGTACGGACATGCACTGGTTGCTGGGATTGACCGCTACCCACGTAAGGTGCATAAACGCATGGGAAAGGGCAAGTTGCACAAACGTTCGAAGATCAAGCCCTTTGTCAAAGTGAGTTAAACAATTGGATGTACTCTGTAATTACTTTTTTATTCTGTTTATTTTCATTCATCGATTCTACAGGTCTTAAACTACAATCACCTCATGCCCACCCGATACACTGTTGATTTACCATGGGATAAGGTACAACCGAAAGACCTTAAAGATCCTATGAAGCGCAAGAAGGTTCGATTCCAGACCCGCGTCAAGTTTGAGGAAAGGTAATATCTCTGTTTGGTAAACTTATTTGTGTCATGATTTTGAAAAACAGAAATCGTAACGGTTTTCTTTCTGATGTTTCAGGTACAAATCGGGCAAGAACAAATGGTTCTTCCAGAAGTTGCGATTCTAAGTGCTTTTAAATAAAGATCTCTAAAATCAGGTAAACTGTGTTATTTGTACTTCCACTCTCGCCATAAATCCATACTCCTGTCTTTTTTAAAGAAACTTAGGTATGATATACAGACAGGAATATAATAAGTATAAACTTCTGAGTTGGTGCGTATGCAAAAGAAAACATTTTATCATTTATTGTGATCGTACAATTCTTTTCACTGTGTTACAAGAGAGTAAAAACTAGCATTAGAAACTGATTTCAAAGCTTAATATTAGCAGTGCATTACTTGTTTAAATAGATAAAGAAGTAAATTACTGAAGTTTGCACGCAATTGCGATATATAATTTACAATAGATACCTTTAATCCCTTTGCGCTAGTTTAAAGTATTAAATAAATTACTTCGTGAGTTTCTTAACACGTTCATCCAAAGCTGTTATATTATTCTTAATAATCTCCAAGTTTCCTGCGAAGCTTTCTTGAACTCCCTTCAAGAGCGATTTGTTACTATCCAATCCGTCAGATATTCGCGATTGCAATTCTTCCAGTTGGGCCAATGACTTAGCGAACTCGGCAGCTGTAAGTACACATGTTTCTCATAGTATGTTATTCTTTAGTAAAAGATGTCAAAGCTTTTCATAAACATTTACCAACCTTGCGCGTGAACATTACTTAGGGTCAGCATACGGTTTACAATTTGTGGTAAAATTTCAGAAGCCGCCTCGGTTTTGTTCACTACTTTGTAAATCTCTGAAATTTTTTGTTCTCTTTCGGTATCCTGAAGCGTAGCAGCTCGCTTTTCTGCAATGGTATCCATCGTATGGACCAAGGCGGCTAATCTACGCTCTACAGCATCCAATTGATTGATATCCAACAGGGAAGCTTTTGCACTAAGTTGCTGTACCGATTCCATCACACCTTGACTCTTGATCGTCTGTATAAATAATGACATTTGAATGGCAATAAGACTTAATTCTTAATCTGTGCGAATGTTTACCTGAGCGAGTCTCGCGAGTTTATCATCATTAACTCCTATAACATTTTCCAACCGTCCTAGTCTCTGCTCAAGATGAGAGAGTCGTGCTACTTCCTGAAATCTTGCCTTCTCAGGAAGATACCGCATTTGATATTTAAGTACGTTTAGTTCTCCTGTTTCACCTTTGGAAGATTGATCTCCTTTCGGTTTATCCTCATCATCAATGGCACCAATGTCTTTAAACTGTTCGATTTGAGAGACCAGTTGTCTGAAAAGTGAAAATACTTATGAGACATGCAGAGTATTATTCTAAAATACTGTATTGTAAAAGTATGAGATTGTAATACTTGAGACGTGTCCCCTGAGGATCCACGAGTGCAGCTATGAGATCAGATCCAAAATGCTCTTCCAATTTCAGATTATCCAATTGCTTACTTATTTGCTCAACCTTGGAAATAATCTGACCAGCAGATTCGGATTGTTCGTCATCCTTAGCCATTTCCTAATTCATTAGAAAAATATTAATAAATGGAAATTATACATTGAAAAATATCAAATGCGCACCTTAAGTTTATTTGACTCTGCTATCAATTCTTGTATTTCACACTGCAAGCGATGATACTTTTGTAATGGTGTTTCCTTTTCATCTTCACCACGAAGTTCCCATTCAACAAA
>JARQST010000539.1:192917-205506 GCA_030142225.1 Pachycephus smyrnensis | reverse complement strand
ATTTCACACTGCAAGCGATGATACTTTTGTAATGGTGTTTCCTTTTCATCTTCACCACGAAGTTCCCATTCAACAAATCTAGAATCATTATTTAAAGATGCATAATTCAATATGATGAAAAAGAAAGATGAACAATATAATGTTTCATTGCTCTTACACTGAACTGTAGCCTGTCCTAGGCTTCCTGGATATTCTATCAGAAAAATCAACTCCAGTGCCTACAAGATTTTTGCTCTTAAACTTATTAAAAGCTTCTGTAGCACTAATATGCAGTCGCTCGATGGAATCAGTTTCATCCTGAAAGAAAGCAAATGTCCATACAACACGATATAGTACAAGTCACTAATACAGTACGTACCTCAGAATAAATTTCAAACTGTTGTGATTCTGGTAGGTCAGTTGTTTCATAAACATCAACTTGATCATAAGCCTGTAAATAAAAAATTACAATACAGGAAGCCAAAGCCAAATTAGTATGTGTGGTACAGCTTGATGACTCAATATACCAATTAGGGTTTGTCATAATAATACATCTTTCAACTACCATGAACTCAAGTATTACTCACAATGCCAGGAAGATCAGCGTACTTTGGATCAGCCATTTCTTAAACGATTTTCTTCTTTTACAATACTTTAAGAGAAATACAAGATATTGTGTCACCAGGTACGACTTGACAGATCGTTAGACAGTAATCTCAATGGAGGCTGGTAAGTTGATCATGTGCAGCACGAAAACGTGAAATACCGAAAACCAATAAAACGCCCTATCTATAATAAAGAAAATGTTCACGAAACATTAATTCCACAATATTTTATAAGCAATAACAGCAGTAAAAATATTACAACAGTACCGCAAGAATAGATAATTTTTCAGCACGGTTAAGAAGTGCTAAACTACCGCCATCTGTTAAAAATTCTCCTGACCAAATCACTACCGCCATCTGTTACCATAAAACTTGAATCGCCTCGAAAAGCGCCTGCACCAATAGCAAAGCCGCATACACAAAATGGTGACAGGTTGCATAAGCATACTGGAATTTCCAGAATTATCGTTCACACTCGAAATTGCAAATAGCGCCAGCAGATGTCGCAAAATTGATCGTCTCGCTCAGAACATTTCCGAGAGCTTTATTATTCTCGTGTCTCGACAGTGTTGCTCGTTGTTCGTGCAAAAGAATTTTAGTTTCCTTTACGTCTTCCCACATCTATTTGCTTTTTATAACCTATTATACACCGCTCATAAAAGGCAACACCTCCTAACGGTTATAACACGAATCAAACGCCATCTTCAAGCATATTCCAGAGCTCGCCTCTAACCTAACGAATTATTCAGAGACCCGTTCTATCCTTGGTGTAAGTTTCCTTTCAATTGAGTATCCCCACCAGGTCGACAGCTGATGCGATAACTGTGTATCCCCTGTAACGCTATGAGACAGTCCGTGCAAAACTCCCCCAGATAAGGAGAACAGTTCGGTACCAGGCCCCGTCAACACAATAAATTCAACAGACCAAGCGAGCCAGGGTGATCCAGGATTAGAGGAAGTTGGACATCATCCATAACGACAACGGCGAAGACGTCGACAACGGGATAACAACAATAACAAGGTCGACCACGACGACGACGACGACGTGGAGGAGTAGTAGTACCAAAGCCATTCTCTCGTGAAAGCTGCCTCCATCAAGAAACGACGCTCCGGGTCGCTGTCTTTTTCTTTTAATACGAGTACGCGGGAATGGTATACCTGACGGGTGCCTGGGGTATGGGAGAGACTGAACAACAGTGCCGCAGCACCAGCAACGCATCCCCCGTCTCTACCTCCACCTTCCTCCAGGATCATGACGAGGAAGTCGCACTTCATCCTCTCAACAATCAGGTGAGCCCTTTCTCGAGCCGTGACTAACGCGTGTGGGAAAGTTTCCTTGCGTGTCCTAATTTTACGACGTGAGAGAATCAAGACGCTCTCGCGTGAGTGGATTCGTCGCGAGGCGCCTTTTACGCCTGCCTCTTTATGCTACTTCGCATATCAATTCCGTCATCCGTGAAATCCTCTCTGTTTTTAACCTTAATCTTCATCTCTGGAAATCTGCCCGGATCCACGATAACACAATCTTCTTTGTTATGTTACGCCGTTCTCGAATGTCTTTCGACTTACTCGTTGATTAATTTTATCCCGTTAATTAGTCTGGCTTGATTTCATGCGATTTCAGACTGACCCGCGTCGCATTGTTTTTATCACTCGTGAATTTCACGGATCAGTCCTTTATCATTGACGTTATTTGCCTTGAAATTTAACGAGGTGTTATTTCACTCGTCGACATCAGACGAGAGTCTGATTTATTACAATTATGTTTATTTATCATTTATTCTTTAATACCTCAACGAAGCTCGCTGGCTTTCGAAATTCTTTTATATACTCGCTTTAAGATTGTCTCTCTTTTTCTGTTTTTTACGACGTTACGAATGTTAGCCCCGTACTACAGAAATACTATATTTATCGATACCTTATTTATTCCTACTATTAGCGAGCCTGCTACGATTAGTTTGATGAATCACGTAAGATATTTTAAATAAAGTATTGATGATTAGATCGAAAATCATTCAGAATAACCTGCGCAACTGATGTTTACCGATAAATAGAAATGAATCTTGATATCCCTAAGATAATAAGACGCTGTCATCGCCTGACTTACTCGTATCTCGTTCAATGGTATACTCATAGCTTTATCTGGCTCTATCTGGATTTTATATGTAACGCAAAGTTCATCCCATAGGTCGGCGGTCACACGCGTCTACTCCTTCTCAACCAGAACACCATTTGCAAGCCGTTGAATCGCCGGGAGCTCGACTTCTACCGAAACATTCCTCAAGATATACAAATGTTTGTGCCCAAATTCAAAGGTAAGCGAACCCTGACCTCTGTGCAATTGCGCAACGTAAAACGATGAAGAGAAAACAATACAATGCTATATTAGAAAAACATAGACTCCATTAGAGTGCAATTAAAGTTCCTAGTGTAAGTGTCGTTGCGCCTGCTTTTTTTTAACCTCAAAAACAATGACAAGTTTCTACATTGTTGTTCCACTGTGTCCGCGCGTTACATTTTGCAAAAGCACAAACGTTACTGTTGTTTAAGTATGTTTGTGCTGTCGTTCCGTGTTGTGTTCCTCGCGAATGGGTAAAAGAAATATAAATGAGAGAAAGAGAGAGAGAGAGAGAGAGAAAGAAAAATGAGAGAGAGAAAGAGAGAGAGTGAGAGATGCTCCATGACAATGACGTCAATGATGTCAAAGTTAAGTATGATATTTTGTTTAATTAAACTAATCTATTATCTATCTGACGTCTCGAGTTCTAAAAGCTCGCAAGTCCAACAGTTGATAGAAGCAACGCGCAATTGTATCGTAATTTATTCTTTGCGGTATGCACGTATCTAGATGCGCGATATTTATTAACGTTAAGCGTGTATCATAACAGCTGGATATCTTTTAGAGCGGCGCGGTGTCTCCTGGTGATAAGGAATTGTCCTAATGACTAAGGATGACATTGTGGGAGCTGAATTGATCGTCGATTGAACAATTTATCGTTAATCCATCTCCATAGAATCTCCTGACGAGAACTTAAATTCTGAAGGATATCCAGCTCACGTGGTTACGTGCTTTATATAATACAACTTGAGAGAAAGAGTAAGAGAGAGAGAGAGAGAGAGTAATGTAATGATAAAAGGAAGATCACGTCGTGTTAAGGATCTTAAAAATGGTAATTTTTTTCCAGCCGGCCGGTCTTCGTAATGTGGTTGTTGTTTTTTTTTGTTTTTGCTTTAGAGCGCGTTACTCTCTAGCAACGACGAATATGTCTAGCAAGAAACCTTTTCTTTTAAGTATCCCCAGAGCCAATAGTCACGAGGATTCGTGTCTGGGAATCGAGGCATGGCCTGCTCGCAGACCCACTAGTGCCCTGAACACATTCCATTTGCTTCTCCTTGGCCAATGCTCGGGGTTTGTATTTCTGTTGCTGATCACCAATATAATTCCGCCGTGTATATGAAAAATCGACGGACTCGCCCCGGCGCTTCGGTCGACGTCAGTCGTCGCCGTCGCCACGACGGTCGCGGGATCGACCGAAGCGCGGCGGAGCACTTTGAAACGAGCACTTAATAAATGAACGAATGAATGTGAAAAAAATTTTTTAAATTATATATATATTTATATATATATATTTATCTTTGAAATATATATATATATAGTAACCGATCAGTGTTGTGCCGATCGGAATGAACAAGAGTACCTATTGACACGACGAGCACCCTCTAGGGGAACTCTTGGACATCCAGGTTGATCGTTTTGCTGATGTTTCAGGAGTAATGCAGGCTTCGAGCAGCGGCGAGGTTACCCTCGATAAACGATACAGCCCAAGCTTCAGGGATCAGGAAACACGTCAGGGAAAAGGTTCCACTAAACGCAAACGCGACGACGTACTCAGGTAAGGATATTTCGTAATTACTCAAGTCTACACATCGTTCGATAGTTTTACGTAGGTGCACCAGCCATACTCCCCCGAACACGTGGAAATAATACCCCATACGCTGGATTATGGCTTTTCGCAAATGTAGTTTTGCGATTCACCTTCTGGACGGTACGATTTCAATCATCTCTTATTTTTCTCTTTCTTTATATATATATATATTTTTATATATTTTAAATATTCCGCCGTTATTGTTTTCTTTATTTATCTATCTACTTACTTACTTGTCTCTGTAGTTATTCCTATTCCGAGAAAGCTCGCTCGATACTCTAGGTGGCAATGTATATGGAAAATATCCAATGAAATAAATAATACCAAGTATTCCACAGTCATTTTATCCGTTGCGTTGTACAGAGACTCATGAATTACCTGAACCTCTTTGGGATATATGATTTTCTTAATAATTCCTTTCTCTACCAGGATGAGGATACATCGTAACAATAGTTCCGTCGACGTTCTCAAGCCCGGAAGTCATTTGGACAGCGCGGCCAATAAGCAATGTATCCTTTTTTTCATTTGAATTTAAGAAAGAATATAAGAAAATTTACTGCTAGGACGTTCAGCGACTTGAATTATTAATTACAAATTGTTGTACAAGATGGGATGTTGGATGACGAAGTTAAATGCGGGTGAAACCGTAAGTAACGGAAAGTTTGAAAGTTCCTGGCATTCTGACCCTTTTACGTTAACGTGACGCAACGTATGGACAAGGAGAGAAATCGGTCAGTGAAAGGAAGATTAAATTGTGAAGAAATTGAAATCAACGGTGAAAAATTTTACTCCTGTCTTTACGGTTCCTTAACCACCATCGTAGATTTTCTAATGCTGGAGAATATAACGTCCCAGTATACGCATCCTTGCATATTGGACCTAAAAATGGGAACGAGACAGCACGGCGACGACGCGTCTGCGGAAAAACGAAACAAACAAATAGCAAAGTGTGCCGCGAGCACCTCGGCCTCTCTGGGAGTGAGACTCTGCGGAATGCAGGTACGTATTTATAATGTTTCAGGGTTCCATGCAGTGTTTGGACCTTGCGCGACAATTGTCAAGGCGAAATTACATGGTATTGTCGTCTCGTTCAGGTTTACCAAGCAGACACGGATCACTACGTCAAGAGGGACAAGTATTGGGGAAGAGAATTGAACGAGGAAGGTTTCAAGGCCGCCCTTTATCGATTCTTTCATAATGGTTTCTGTTTGCGAACCATGGTCATTCAGCGAGTAATCTCAAGACTGGAGCAATTGCGTCGCGCCATCGAGAGACAGAGCAGCTACCGATTTTATTCCTGGTGAGTGAATGAATTCCTTGATCGATAATTCATTGAAATACTCCCGGGCCCGTTGTACGAAAAAAAGTATAGGGTATATATATACAGATAAAAACTAAAGCACAATTCACAGTCGTAGAACAGTCGACGTTAACAAACACGTTTTTCTTTCTTTTATTACTCAGCTCCTTGCTCGTTGTCTACGAGGGATACCAGATCGACGATTATTCAGGCCATGGTCACGCGGCGCCACTACGTGTCGAGGACGAGTCCACCGACCTGAGTTACATGGAAAACATAGCCCACGGTTCGGACACTTGTTACGACGCGGATACGAGTAACAATTCGGCGGATTACAATATGTCCAGTCACGAGGAAGTCAGTCGAGCGTCTCTTCATCGTGGCTTCGGGGAAGCTGCCGCACGTGGTGCCAAGAACAGCACGGGTTTCTATCCGATAAACGAGGAGACCGTCTTCATGGATCCACCGTCCGGAATGATAGGCACCGTCGTTCAAACGCCGCAATATGATAACTGGATGCTGTACAGTAGTAGCAGTGGTGATGAATATTGCTGCGGGCAGCACACAGTTGGAAGTTCAGAGGATACGAGTTCGGACCTGGACATGAGCTCGGAGTGCGCATTGAAGAGGAATCGACCCAGACACCGGTTACGTCTCTACGAGGACGAAGAGCGCACTCAGGAGGACGAGGACGACGACGACGATGACGACGAGTGCGCAACTGTCTCGAAGAGGCTTCGCGTCAAGGATGATCGTAAGGCGAATGACAGTCAGGATTCTAAGGTCGACATCCGCATGATCGACTTCGCGCATACGACCTTCAGCCGTAATGGATCCGCCGTCCCGTCTAACTCCAACTCCACTGTACACCAGGGTCCCGATTGTGGCTTTCTCACGGGTCTGGATAGCTTGAAACGACTACTACTGGAAATTTTAACCGAAGGATAAGGAGAGGGGATCCTGGGAGGATCCTAACGGATTCCTCTGCTTTATATATAATACTAGACAAGGTTTGACATCTCACGTAACGGACTCTCGTGCGAAGAAGGATGGATTGATTAATTGATTGATTGATTGATTAATTGTTTTGCTGGAGGACGATGAGTATGTCGTGATAATAAACTCACAAGTGGACATACGGTTATAAACGGAGTGGACGTTACTGCGAGTGCGTAATTAGATGTTAATTAGTACGACGCTATCTTACATAGAAATTTAACGGTAGAAAGGAAGTGTACATAGTCTAATGCAGAGTACGATTTTATCTTGAAAAAAAATCTTTTTTTCTCTCTTCGCCTATCAGGGCGATAACACGTGTGTACGTCGTGTGTGTACGTATATGCAAGTGGGATTGGGTGGCTGTGCGCGCGATTGTGTATCTATGGATGCATGTTTTAATGGAACGTCGTGCCTGGGGGAGTGTGTGGTCGCGTGTAAATTTACGGTATTAGATTTCTGTCTCTCTGAATGTTAAAAGTGGGAGAAAACTCCTGCCAATTATTAATGACTTAAAACGACGATAGCTATTATTATAGAGTACAATTATATATTGAAACGTGGAGAACTGCATTGCGAAGCACCGCGGCTCGTTTCTTCGTTAGTTTGACGAAGGATCGTATTTTCTTGTTGTTTTTTTTCCTGACGGAGACAGAAAAAAACCAAAAATATATAAAGAATACAACAAAATACAAAAAAAATTAAACAAAGAAATAAGGTGATAGAGCCGTACAGCATTCCACTATAAATGGCAAAGTTTTCTTGACGAACAATAATCTTTCTTTTTTCTTTTCAACGTGTTCGACTCGCGAATTCTGTAAATAATGTAAATGTCTATCGTCGCCAAGGATATATTTACAAAAAGAAAAGATACTATTTTCTCGTTTCTAGCTTTAATGAGCGCGCAATATCTCTTGTACTTTCTTCTCTTAAACTGGACTCTCTTGAAGGTCTTTTGTTTCTCATTGTTCTTCCTTTTCTTCGTAAAATTCTCTATGACCACTTCTTCTGTACTTTCTCTTAAATTTGACTTTCCTAGAAGAATATTACGCGCACTATTTGCAATCCACAGTTAAAACCTCTCGTGGACGACGATCAAGCAATTGTTCTCTTAACAAATGTGTAACCCAGTTATTAACGATTAATAAGATGTATCGTGACATGTTCGAATAAAAGAATTATGTAAATATATTTAAAAAAAATTGGCGCAAGTTAGAACAAAGAAACTGCTGATACCGTGCCAAGAGGAAGGCATAGGAAGGACAAAAATGATAAGAATTATCGTTCTCGTGTAAGTGCAATTTAAAAGAATCTCATCAGTGTATCATTGACCTTATCAACCGTCCGCAGGAAATGAAGATGATTGTCGAACAGGTAATAACAAGAAGAGATATAAAAAAGATAAAGAGAAGGGACGATAGTACAACTTCTGTCCATTATCGTAAATTTTAATAACAACTTGTACAATTGAATGATAAAAACCTGAATACTTTGGAAAAGAAATGAGGTTTCGGCATTCGAGCTGAACGACGTAATTATAATGAATAAATATTACATGTATCAGTATATAAAATAAGTCTCGTTTTACACGTTACAATTGCTTAACAATATAATGATTTATCTTAATTTAAATGTTTCCGCGAATAGCACCGTACGTCTCGTCGTGACGAGTCTCATGGTAAGAAGACATTGGATATTATTTCTTTTTTCTTTTTCATCCAAGAACGCTACATTTTATATTTCTTTTTCTTCTTCGACAATTCAGCAAACTCGTTTAACGAGACGGCGCGGCCTTTCATGCATTGTATACTTTTGATTTTATGACTCCGCCACACGTTCATGCGAATTGCCTAATTGACCCAATTGTATATCTACAGGTCTGACAACGTCGTTCATTAAAAATGTCTTACATTGCTGTAACGCATGCATGAGAGCAAGAAGAAAGAGAGAAATGGTGTTCTTCCGTGTAAATATTATAGAAATAACTTTGTTTCTTCCTTAATAGAGGGCATATATGTCAAAGCAAACTAAATACTGAATATTATATAATAGTATCATTAATTTGCCAGCATCATTCGCGTTTTAAATCGTTACTAGATTACTGTCGTTGTTTATCTAATTACTTAACCTTGGCTCTCGTCAGCCATCTGATAATGACGACGACGCAACGCTGATAAACGTAATCGTTCAGTTTCCAATGCTTGCTCGAGTTCCAATACACGAACTTGGGCTTCCATTTCCAATCTCTTTGCTTGGTGCAAACTGAGCCCAGACATATCCATGTCCTCTGTGAATATAAAAATGAACGAAAGAGAAATCAATAAATCTGTAACTATCCTTGTTCACGAGGAGCAATGATCTATTACCGTTATCCTCAACAAGTTGACTGCAACTCTTAGCTGTGGCGACAACGCTACCCGTGGCCTGGGTAACTTCCCTGGAAGCTTCGGAAAGTGCAGCCAAATTACTGCTATTTCTCTCAGCCTTGACCCGACTGGCAACTACCAATTGCGCAGTGGATGCTGCAATTCCTTGGGATGCTACGACAAGTTGCTCGAACTTGCCATTTCCTGATACAACTTTGTCGGCAGCCTCTCTAGTGGTACCAACAGTATACGAACGGTATACGTCAATTTACTCGAAGTAAATCGTCTACGTGCGTGAACGTACGCGCAAATATTATATCTACTCACAATAAAAAGTTTGCTCCCATTGCTATCGCCTTCGCAGCAGATATTAAGCCTTCGGACCATTGGTGGTTTCTCTTGTAAAATTCCGTAGCGGAGGCTGTGCCCTGATCGGTCAATCAGATATGAGGGGAAAAAAAAGAAGAAATAAAAAATCAATCAACTCACAGTCATTGAACTCGCTTACAGTTATGATCTCAATGTTACCTTTCCTTGGGCCACAATCTCAGACTGTAACAGTCGAGATTTCTTCACGAGCATTCGTATGCATTTCATCAGTTCCGTACAGGAATCCAAAATTTTACCGTTAACCTCTAATTTCAATCCGGAATCCGCAGCTCGGGATTTAGTTAACATTTCCTAAAGGAGAATCAAGCGTTAATCAAATGGTATTGCCGTACAATTTCTTGATTAGAACATTTTCTGTTTTAACATGCCTGTATCCTATTGGCAGCCTCTTCTATGGCTTTATCCATACTCAAGAGTTCATTCTCAACCAGGTCGCCAATTACTTCTGCATTTCCCTGTGTATTAGACAAAGAATCTGCCAGAGTTGTGATCTTTGTTATATGATCTTTTACGATCACAAGCTGATCGTGAGCACTTGGTGATTTCTCTTTGATGTAGCTCAACATCATCAATCCTTGGGAACCAGCCTGCTTGCATTCGTCTGCCAGTCCTGAATGATATAATCGCGGGTCGCAGATTCTTGTAAGGACAACTGTAAGTCGTCTTCTTATTTATTTATTACTCACTGTCACCAAGCGCGATATCTGTAGATGCGTTCGATGTCGATTTAGCATGTATCAAGTAGACGCCAAGTATGTACGCTGCATGAATGATACTGCGAATCAGCGCTCCCCTCTGAGAAGTATCAGTCACGTAATTTGCATATGTGGTATCCAAGTATTCTAAGGCTTGCACAGTGGGTTCGACTTGGCTACGCAAATAATCTGGGGTACACGTCACAGCAGATATTGCAGGATTGTCGATGGCGTGTATTGCGTTTTGTAAAATACTCTCGGCCTCGGAGATGCAATTTACTGTGAAACAAAATTCAGGTTTTCATATTAAGTTATTATAGACGTTTACTTTTCTCTTAATTAAATATACTTAGGATATGACGTACGTAATAATTCATTGAGAGCTGTTTCGGTATCGGTTTTTAATTGATTTCTTGATCTTTCCGATTCGACTCGTAACTCCTCTATTCTTGTGTCCAACTCTTCCTTTTGCGCCAATAAATCATGCAAATCACCTTCAACTACTGCCTTTTCGGATACTATAAAATCGATCTTTGCGATCAATGCCTGTAAATCAAATGTTCGTTTAAAACTGTTTATTCGTCTTCGTGCAGTGTGATTGTTAGTAGAATTGTACCAACCAAATTTTCGGTTTTAGCTGCATCGAATTGCTTTCTGACGTCATCCAAATCTGCACGAGCTTGTGCTACTCGCTGAGCTTCTTGTTCTACTGTCGCCTGACCCTGAACCAATTCCTGGAGACGCTGCTCGGCTTCCTGGGAACGTCTTTCTGACTGCTCTTGCACTATTTTCATTCCGCCCAATTGTTTATCCACATCTGCTTTCTTTCATAGAACAGTTAATTATTGATATATTCTAGTCTTATAAGTTGACACTGGTTTATAATGATTTTACTCACCTTTCTGATTAGATTTATATGTTCTTCGCGTAGTTTCGAATAAACTTCTTTAAGCTTATGAAACTTCTCCTCCACGGTTTTATTTTTTCCTGCAACGAAACAAAGAAACCCATTGGAACATACAATCTGATTTGATTAAAATTATAACTAGTGAGTGAATGAAAATAATATGAACCTTGAATCTCATTGAATTTCCCCAACAATTCCGTTTTATGCTTCAGCAATTCTTGATTCAACTGTTTTTCATGGACGATTTCACTTCCCTAAAGTAGTCGACATTTATTCAACAGAATTTCATTGGCAAGACCAAAATATAATCACAAGATTGTAATAATTTTGACTAAAGTGTGTCCTGTGTAAATGTTTACCTTGTTTGTAAGTGCAGCTTCGAGTTCCAAAATGCGATTACGAAGTTGTTCAACAATTTTTTGATGATCGGTAAGCAAATGATGTAATTCCTCACGCTGCCTGCCATTTTCCTGATGTAGATGTTCAATCAAACTGTCTCTGTAAGTAAAATATTCATTCAAGTAATGTTTCTATCATTCGGATAACGCTTCAGTCCCATTATGCAATTGCATCTTACCTCTCTGCCAATACATCAGGAGAAATCGAACCATTTCTGGTAGAATCTAATTGATCACCAGACAGTGAATTAGTATCCGAGGTGTCAATAAGACTATCAACTGCAGCCTCGTTATCCATTGGTTCCTCTGGTGGTAAGACCACAACAGGAGTAACATAAGTTCGCAGTTCAGCTTGTATCAAAAAGTTTGGCGGTTTCTGGAAAATCATTTTATGCACATTGTTAAGTAAAAACGGTGACTATTCTGCTTGAAGCATTTTAATATAATTAATACGACATAATGGTGAGTAATGGCAATTCTTAATCTTACCTCAGGTAACGATGGAATAGTTATCAGACTCTTAAAATATTGCATATGCTTGATCGTGTTGTAGAAGCTTTTTAATTCATGAAATTGTTTGGAGAATCTATCGCGATGGCCTGCGAGGGTATCGGCGGGTAGAGCACCGTGAAGCTTGAAAAGAATTTTGACACAGTAATCGTACAGTTGGGAAGCATCTTGAATGCATGGTATTAACGGTGCAAGCCGGCATTGGCCACAGGAGGTCATCGAGTTTGAACGAGACATATCCAATGAGCCAAAAACTGAAAGTTTCCAAAGATACAGATGGAGCATCATGTGCTTATTAATTAGAAATTAACCCATTCGTATAAGATGTATTTATACATACAGAGAGTACGGAAAGGTTAATAGGATACTATCCTGAACATATAATCATATAAACTTCATCTGAACAGTACGCAGTGAATTCATATTTTAAAACAATATCTCATAACTGTACCTGCTCGCTGTAAATTCAAGATGTCATCCATGTAGTCAAACATCTCTACGGACATCTGAAAACTGT
>JARQST010000539.1:146378-190898 GCA_030142225.1 Pachycephus smyrnensis | reverse complement strand
GTACTGGCGTACTTGTTCACGTTGTGTTGTTGCGTACCGACGCACAAAGAATTTACCGGCACATTTGTTGGGAATGAAACACTGACGCGTCGATTGAAGGAGCCTGATACGAAAGTTTTTATATTCTTCTTTAATTTAGTGCATCTCTTAAGATCGTTTGAGATATTTAAGGCACAATGGACTTTCTTGAGTATCCGGATGTAACGGCCGAGGTTAAGGGCGCTATGGTTCGTATATAGTTTCTTTGGGCTATTTTACTTAGGTCTGGATATATAACTTTATGCGCTTATTTACAGACGCCTGGGAGACTCAAACTCACTGATCAGAATCTTATATTCAAAAATCAGAAAACGGGGAAAGTCGAACAGATCTCTGCCGCTGACATGGAGATGGTCAATTATCAAAAATTTGTTGGAACTTGGGGATTGAGGATATTTTTGAAAAATGGAACATTGCACAGATTTCGTGGCTTTAAGGAAGGAGTGGGTATTGAGATCTAATTGCTACTCATTGCAATGGAATAGTGATTCCATTTAATACGGAGGATCATATTGAATCAAGTGTGTTTTTGTATTTAGGACCAGGAAAAAATAGCTAAATTCTTCAGTGTAAATTATAAGAAAGACATGCTCGAGAAGGAACTAAGTTTAAAGGGTTGGAATTGGGGAACTGCTAAGTTCAATGGATCTGTCTTAAGCTTTGATGTAGGTCATCATACAGCTTTTGAAATCCCTCTGTATGATGTATCTCAATGTAACACAGGAAAGAATGAAGTTACGTTGGAATTTCATCAGGTATAATATGATGCTGAATATTGTAGAATTACTGATGTGGCCTGACATTATTTTTCTGATATTTATTTTCCTTCAGAATGATGATGCTCCTGTTAGTCTCATGGAAATGAGATTTCACATTCCAGTTAGTGATAGCGCAGACCAAGATCCCGTTGAGGCTTTCCATCAACAAGTTATGGAGAAAGCTTCTGTTATTAGTGTCAGTGGAGATGCAATTGCAATCTTCAGGGAAATTCAGTGCCTCACGCCTCGGTAATTAAGTCAGTTAAATGATTGAATCAATTTTTATTGCAATATTAATATCTTGTTTTTATACTTTTTTTATAGCGGCCGATACGACATTAAAATATTCCAATCATTCTTTCAACTTCATGGTAAAACGTTTGATTACAAGATTCCTATGTCCACTGTTTTGAGACTGTTTCTCTTACCACATAAAGACAGCAGACAAATGTTCTTTGTGGTAAGTCTATTTAATTCACTTGACGAGACCTTATTCCATTGCGGATTGATTTTATTTTAATCTTTCGTATTTCAGGTCAGTCTCGATCCACCAATCAAACAGGGTCAGACTCGTTACCACTATTTGGTATTATTATTCAACCAAGAAGAAGAAACTTCAATTGAACTTCCCTTCTCCGAGTTAGTGTCGTATAATTAGAATGACCTACTTACGTTTTTATTTAGATATAATATAAATTGCCTATTTCTTTTAGAAAAGAACTCAAGGAGAAGTATGATGATAAATTATCGAAGGAACTGTCTGGACCGACGTACGAAGTTCTTGGTAAAGTTATGAAAGTCATTATCAACAGAAAGCTCACAGGCCCTGGTGGCTTTTTAGGGTAAGTCAAAATTTATGTAGAGTAGCATATTCTTTTCAAAATATATAGCATCTTTTTTATTCTCACAGGCATTCTGGAACACCAGCAGTTGGATGCTCTTTCAAGGCTGCAGCTGGCTACTTGTATCCACTTGAACGTGGCTTTATTTATGTTCACAAGCCACCTATTCACATACGTTTTGAAGAAATTACGTCAGTAAATTTTGCTCGTGGTGGTGGATCTACCAGATCGTTTGATTTTGAAATTGAACTGACCAGTGGTGTAGTCCATACATTCAGCAGCATTGAAAAGGAGGAATATGGAAAGCTATTCGATTTTATCACATCGAAGAAGCTCAGAGTCAAGAATCGTGGAAAGAGCGTAAGTTGATGTAATCAAGTTACAGGAGTTTCTAGAACTAGATGAACATAGATATGCCAATTCAATTACAGGACAAGCTTAACTACGACAATGACTTCGGTGACAGCGACCAGGAAGATGAACCTGATGCTTATTTGGCACGAGTCAAAGCAGAAGCTCAGGAACGTGATGACGACAACCAGGACTCCGAGGACGAGTCTACAGATGAAGATTTCAATCCGAATCAGGTCGAGAGTGACGTGGCTGAGGAGTATGAAAGTGATCCAAAGACTTCGGATAGCGAAGAAGATTCAGATGCATCTGCAGGCAGCGAAAAGAAAGAAAAGAAGGAGAAGAAGGAAAAGAAAGAGAAGAAACACAAATCCGCTAAGACTGTGGTAAGTCATATTCTTATTATACTGAAGTCGATTAAAAGGTCTATCAATAGTTTCTACATTACTGTATAATTTGCAGTCTGAGAAACCAAGAAAACCACGTAAACCGAAAAAGGAAAGAGACGAGAACAAACCCAAGAGACCTGCAACTGCATTTATGTTGTGGCTGAACAGTACACGCGAACAGATCAAGGCAGATAATCCTGGAATCTCGGTTCCTGACATCGCCAAAAAGGCTGGCGAGATGTGGCGAGAGCTTAAGGATAAATCCGTAAGTAAATTCTTTTTAAAAATCTTATTGCAAAACCATTGGTTTACAATTTTATGTTTTTCATTAATTACAACGAATGTGGTATATGAATTTTCCCTTAGGAGTGGGAACAGAAAGCAGCGAAGGCTAAGGAGGAATACGCAAAATCCATGAAGGAGTACGAAAGCTCAAACAAATCTAAGGATAAGAAAGAAAAGGTTGAGAAAGTAGAAAAGGTTGATAAGAAGAAGAAGGAAAGCAAAAAAGAAAAGGATTCCCCTAGCAAACCGATGACCGGAACTGCATTCAAGAGTAAGGAATTCATTCATGATGATGACAGCAGCAGCAGTAGTGATGATGAGGTAACGTCTTCTTCTTTGTATTTAGTAAATGATCACGCTTCATTACTCAAAATTGTATTTTCTTTTTAATTATAGAAGTCTAAGAAGAAGGGCTTGGATGCCGACAGCACAGAAGACAAAAGAAAAAAGAAGGGAGACAAGCGTACCGCGGTATGTATATTGATAAACATATATTTTCTATTGATTACATTGATTTTTATAATGCTGATAATGGTCTTGTAGGAGGATGACGGAAAGAAGGCCAAGAAGGATAAGAAGGAATCTGATAATGAAGGTAGCGACGTTGATTTCGAGGAGCCTGGAGACAGCACGCCAGCATCAAGCGATGCAGAATCCAAGGGGAGCGATTGAGTGCGCAATCAAATTTTCTGAGATTGTATAAAGTTTTTTTTTTTCCTTAATATTTTCCAGATTCGCAAAGTTTCAGAGCGGGTATTGAAGTTGCTATGAGAACTGTTACGCAAAGCGACTTAACGCCTGTACGAAAATGTACCCTCTATTAAAACTTGAATATCATTTATATTTATTTTTCTTCAACGATTCACATCGCGAGTGACAGTGTTAACATTACTTATTGCACAGTTTTTTTGTGTTGGTGTGTTTTATTATTATTATTCCAGGGAAAATTTTATAACGGCAAACAAAGCCAGGCTATTTGTATGAAAAGAAAAAAAAATGAATATTGCGTTCATAAAATCAAGTGAAATACTTTGTTACACATTCAACATTAATTATAAGACTGCCATATCCTTGCGGAATGGCACTTTAAAAATACTATACTTTGTATAGTACTATTGAATATAAATATCGTGATTATCACTATAACGCGTTAGCGCGTCAAGAGTAATCTACACATTTTGCTAGCTAATTGTACTTCAGGTCCGTTGATAGACAGGTACTTGTCTCCTGACTAGTTCTCTGTACAGAGTTTGTAAGTGGGAGCATAGGTGGTGTACATGGTGTACAGAGACTTCGTAAGAAAGTGGACAGGTACCCATGGTTGTTCCACCGTCAACTGCGTGGAGGGGTTTTCTCCTCTTGTGTACCCAGATGATTAATTTCAATATCCTTGGGCTCTATGTGCTGTTCCTTCATTGCTTTCTGCAAACAGATACAAAAAAAGAAATGCTTTGAATTCTTTTAGGTCACAATATTTCTTTTCTTTCTGTTTCTTTATTTTAACATATAAATCTGACACAGGGTTTGCATTGCATCAATAAACATTTGATATTAAAAGAATAAATCTGGACATAATTAAAAAAAATTAAATTTAACCTGCTCACCTTAACACAATCTTTATAAACTTTTAATAGAGTAGCACACATGGAGTCATCGTGATCACCCTTGAGAAATCTTTCAGAAAACCAATTATTAAAGCAAGCATCGTACTTGTCCTTCAATTCAGTACATGCCTCCATAATACTGCACCTGTGATTTAAATAATCATATGCTTTACCTTGACACACTGTTGATACACTTTAAACATTGGTGCACACATGGAGTCGTTTGTATCCCCTTTCAAGAATTTCTCAGAGAACCACACATGAAAGCAGGAGTCGTACTGTTTCTTGAGTTCGTTGCACGTCTCCCCGATGCTATTCATGTAGGCTGACTGGTCCACTTCTGAAAGTAGACAAAACGAACTCCAACATACAAAAGGAAAACAGTACTAATATACAAAAAAAATCAATCATTAAAAAATGAAATACTTTTACAGTACAAATGACTTAAGGTTACATGCAGTGTCATCATTATGAATCAATAAACTAAGATTTTCAATGCTTACCTTTTTGTAGTTTTCTAATGGTATCCCTTCAAAATCTCTCCTGACAATTTTTGCAAGTATATTGTAAGTTATTAATGAATGAATTTACTTTTATTGTTGCATGAAAATGACTCTATTCTGTCAATAGAGCCATCTAACACGGTACGCTGGAAGTGAATTCCAATTTCAACAAGTTAGTGCATAGCTATTGATTAATATCACGTATATAATGTCGATGACAAAAAAGTATAGTTTAAAGTTAAGCAAAGTGTTTACAGTAACTGTCTAGTTTTGTTTAAATTTATTAATACATTATTTTAACTGTCTATATCCGGAAGACAGTGCATTGGCTGATATTTAATTTGGAGCAACCTCGTGTAGTGCACGTGTCGGCATCATTCGCATGGTCTAATCAAAACTAACCTATAATTTTGAAAATTCATGCCGTTACTATTTAAGCTGTCAAATTTCCGATCGTATTATTGTATCTTCAATTTTGTGGAAAATGCAAAAAAAATTGTCTTTCCCGTCCAAGGAGGAAAGCACTTCAAAGGACGAGTTGAATTTAATAGTGAAAAGGATTGGCGGTGGCAGCATTATTGACCGTCGTCCTTTATTTTCTCATGATGGAGAGTAAGTTTTGTAATTATGTTGCATTAAACTATTAAAGTGTTTTTTATTATACGTGAAATATTTGTATTGTAATATTTTTTTAGGATTCTTTATGTCGTATGGAAGCAAGTGATTCGTGCCTTCAGTACACAGACTGGAGACTTTGTGCGTGAATTTGAATCGATAGAACGGAGAATTGCAGGGATTACTACATGTCCTCATAGTTTAAGTACAATAATAGGATGTTCCGATACTGGGGAACTTATTTTTTGGAACTGCTACAACGGTCTTATTACCAAGAGATATGTATGTGATTGTAATCTCGTATACTTGTTTCGATTATAATTTTTGTTATTTACAGGCATTAAATATTACTGATGCTGATATCACAGTACGAACGTTTCATATTGTGAATTATAAAACAGACAAAGGTGTTGATGTTAGGCAAGTGCTTGTGACTTATATTGTAAAAGCATTTAACAGGATTCGTGTTGTTTTATTTGACTTGGAGACTGGAACACGTACAAAGCATACAAATATCTTGTAAGTAAATTTTGAATTTACCGTACAAAACTATTTTAATTATCAATTTTCTCAACATAAATATATTGCAGGAAAACGGACGATGACTATTACGTTGATATAATTGGTAATCACGAAGAAAATTTAGTGGCTCTTGCTCAAGGTCGCGAACTCCACATATTGAATCCAGCCAAAAAATTAACAGGCACGCTGTGAGTTTTTTAAGCATTGCTACATTATCTAAAACGAAAACGACTTGCTCACCTAACTATCTTTTATTACAGACATAAGACAGGAAGACTGTTAACATGCGTTGCAGGTCATCCTGAAGAAGACTACGTAGCAACGGGTGATTTCAGTGGTCGTGTCCTTGTATGGAAAGATGTACAACAAAGCAAACCAGTCCAGGGTACTTATCATTGGCATACTTTGCCAGTGACAGAAATCGTTTTTAGTATTTCTGGTGGACATTTTTACACTGGTGGTGGAGAATGTGTACTTGTTAAGTGGACTCTTAACAATCCACAGCATAAATCATTTCTGCCTCGATTACCAGCACCGATCAAGCATCTGACAATTGCCCCAGATAATCAATACGTAGCTATTTCTACATTAGATAATGGTAATCATCATCATCGATTGACCTATTTACCAAAGGAATTTCATATGCGTAACGAACTAATCTCTTACAGGTATAATTGTGTCAAATCCTCAACGAAAACTGTCAGCAGTAATACAAAACTTTACATGGGGCGTAGCACCATGTCATACAAATTTGTTTCCTGCAGGACTTATTGTCGATCCTAGGACGAATAGTCTTGTTCTTAATAGTCGAACAGGTCATGTACAGTTTTATAATGTCCACACAAAAACTCTACTGTATAACGTGAGTAACGAATGCTATTAATTGTCATTTTATTTACTTTATAATGAACGAATATTCTCCCGTTGCCTCAGGTTAATATTACTGGTCAGAATTTACTGACTCAAGAAAGAAATACTTTCATTGTAAACACAGAAGTGACAAAAATTGCTTTGAATCACGATGGAACCTGGATGGCCACTGTCGAGTATCGTGATGACAAAGTATCCGCCGTCGAAGTTCGTTTAAAGTTTTGGCAATTTGATTTAGAAAAGCAATTGTACGTATCAATTCAATTGTTTCTATCCGAGTTACATTTAGATGTAATTTATTGAAAACTTTATCTTTTAGGTTTACACTGAACACATCCATTGAATTGCCTCATGATAATGGAGTAAACGCTTTACAGTTTCAACCATTAATGTCATTCGACAATGAAAATCCATTAGCAGTGACTACGGGTCAGGATAAAAAATTTAAGCTATGGACTCTGGCAGAGTCCTCATCGATATACAGTAATTAATATTTCCACTCTTCCTGTTTTTTCTTTATTTTTACTTGAATCACTACATATATTTTATTATGGTATTTCAGAAAAGACAAAACACTGGCAGTGTCACAGTGTCGGTTTATATAGAGACTTCAGTGCCACTGATGCAGGTTTTTCGATGGATGGTTCTCTATTGGGGGTTGGATTTGGGTCAAGCTTAACTATCTGGATTCCCGAGACAAACGAATTAAAGTGCAGCCTTACACACAGTCGCTACTCCACAACGATCAAGTAGGCAGTACTAATTTAAAAATCCTAACAATTTGATGATCACTAATCATTTGTAATTTGTCAGACGGATAGAGTTCGGAAGATACGATGCTTGCCATTTGGTTGTTGTTGGATCAGCACAATACATAGCAGTATGGAATCTCTTGACACTTTCAGTAACGTGGAGCGTCCCATTAAAACTTGCGACTCTTTGTTCAGATCCGAATTCCATTTATATGGCAGCAATCACCACCGATCCTACACGTAAGCATAAAATTAAAGAAGAATTAATGTTTAATGATAAACTAATTATTGTCTTGTATAATAATTATTTAGTCTACGTATTTACGCCGCAATCGTCACAGCCTGTCTACACAAAAAGACACGTCCTTCCTAAAGGTAATTCAGTCCTGGGTACCAGCTTCGTACCACATCTAAAAGAGAAACGTGATAGCTGGTCAAAACAATGGCAGCGAAAGTCTCAATTGTTCTTCCTAGACTCTAATCAGGTCGGTACTAAACTTTAGAGAAAATAACTATAGTAATAACCCACACCAAGAAGTTGCTTCGATGACAAACTGTCTGGATGTTTAACAGGAGCTTCTGACACTAGAATCAGAAGCCGAAGCCAATGTTTCCTTGGATAATTTATCTCTGCGAGGAAATGTCTCTGCGACAGCCTTCAGTGCACTTATAGCATCTAAGAAAGTGTCCGACAAGGAAGAGGAAAGTCCTATCATTCATGAATACCTTGGTATACAGGGAAAAGGAGTAACGGACGAGGTAAGTCAAAATAAATCATCAATTAGTCGGTGAGATCAGTTTATCCCATTGGGCAATACAGTTCCTATCTAATAACAAACATCATCGTACAAGGAATATTGTTAAACTTAATTCGTACGAAGTTAACCCTAACGATATCTTTGGTATAATTTGCATTAAGTAATAGGTACGTTAGAAATCGCGTATAGCGTAGTCTTGATAATTAACGTTAACGTTAATGAGTAGAGTCGATAATGAGGAGAAAAATATTTAAGTATATAAACGATAACATAAATAATCTCCGTTTTCTGCATTGTTCATGGTTAATGCTAAATAACGATGCTAGTTAGCACCAGGTTAATTGGCGAGATGATACATGGTTATAGTTATCCCTTAAGAAATAATGTCATTATTAGGTCATCAGTGCTTTTTCAATGTTTCAGTGCTTTTGTCCGCCTCCTCGTTATTGCTCCCGTGTCACCCAAATCAGCTTCCTGTTCCCTCGTGAATGTCAGTGCTTCCTTCCAATTCGGTAATTCCGACAGCGTCGAACTAGGTCGAACTTTCTGTATCTAAGACAATGCCATTGTGGTATCTGCCTCATGCTCTCAATAGCCTGTAACATTAAACAACGGTACAAGATGACTTGAGAGGCTGAGAGAATCAGTGAAGTAAAAGAAGAGATGCCGATGACTTTTAATCAGCTGTGTCGTAGTATCAACCGGAACTTTAGACAACTGAGAAGTCTAATAGCAACCGATCGAGATCAGTGTCTTCAATATTATCGGTATTTGTTATAAAAACGGATACAAATCAATCAGAATTAACGAGCTTGGTATGCACTATAATACTTTATATGGTATATAATTTAAAAAAATTTTTGATAACAGTAAGAACGTCTTTCTCGTGCTTCTTCGTTTCACTATTTCTTATCCTTACGTTATGCGCGTCTTTGACAAATGTACGCCAATGAAAGTAGTGCCAAAGTCAGACACGATTCTCAGGGTGGCCGTTTAATATTTGATTGAAAGTTAACGCGACAAACACGACAGATGATTTAACGAGGATCGTACAATGACCATTCGTCCATTCATACTTTCGTCTCTATCACGTAGACCCACCGACGCTAAATCCTAACTGTTACGACGACTGCGTCGTCCACTGTGACGAGGACGGGGAAGAAAATTCTTCCTGTATAAGTTTTTACGGGCGGGAGCGGACCGATGCATTCTGCTCCTAACTCGTCCCGTCCAGCTTCGAGTGCAGTCAAAGCCTGGACAAACAGAGTGCACCCACGCGATTCACCGCCCATGCACTTTAAGTGATGATATTATACATTTACTCATTCACTACTTATTATTTACGACCATTCAACACTCCAAACAAAACGTTTTCCAACCGTCGAAAAGTTCTGAGAGACGAAAACGCACTTTTTGAATATTAACACTAATTTTGAATGGACGTCCAAGAGAATCTTTTATATCAATCGCAAAAGCTCGCGGTGAGTTACAAAAAGAATTAAGAGAAGGACGTGGTTTCTGTTGCGCAAAGAATTTCTTTATTTTATCAGAAAATCATTGGATGTTTGAAACTTTGGAGGAAATAAAAAATACTCACAGCCTCTGGATTGCCAACCGGAATAGCCTTGGCCAGGGCACCGACCGTAAGAGACAGTATCAGGCACAGCGCGATTGTCAGAATGTTCAGCTTCATTACCGTTTTAAGCGTGCACCAGGAATGTACTCGAGAAGAAGACGGTCAAAGTAGGTGAAGGAGAATCTCGAATATACCAGGCGACGTTCGTCGTGGAACTGACTTTCATAAGCGTTCCCATGATTTAATATAGATCTGTGAGCTCCCACCCCCCTCGGCAGTGTACTTCTACGCTGGACTTGCTTACAGAATATCTTGTACATTACGAAATGATTTCGGCGAACGTGATTCACTTGGAGAAGGTCTCTTCTATATGCTGCATATTATACCGTATGCACAATACAGTCTGTACCCAATTCTAGAAGGTATCATCAGCTCGAATTTCTCTGCATTTTCCAATTCAATGATCCTTGAGCTCACCAGTGCACAAGTGCATCGTCATGTTGCATATTGTAGAAAGAATCATTATCGCATTAAGATAACTTTCTATTTTTGAATCATCAAGGAAAAAGATCACTGCTATCCGAGATCAACGCTCCTCCGTCTACTATCTCTTCTTCTGGATGATCCTGATGACTGGTCATTTTAAGGGTGGTAAAACTTTAACGATTGAAAAGGCACTTAGTGATTGCGATTATTAAACGTAGGACAGTAACGGCGAGCGGGGTGTGTACTAAATAATTATAGTGATTAAGTCATTAGCTAAATTATAATTAACTCGTTATCCTGGCAATCAACTGGTTATCATCGCCATTAAAATTTCATCTCCCTCGAATGCCTTCCTGCGCAAGGCCATTTATATGTTTGGCATAGTTAGTCCTTGCAGGATCGATGCTCTGGCTAGAATTGTGTTTAGTGGAAGATTTTACAATGAATAAAAACACGCGACTGCATTCGCGGAAGTGAATCCCGGAAACGAATTGGCTGACAGAATGGAGGTATATATTTGTTTATTGGAAAGTATTTTGCAAAATATTTCGTAATCATCCAAGGGAACTATTAATTATACTCGATGAACTTGTTATTTCGTGACTGATAACCCGTCACGGGCGTTGCGCTTGGGACATTTATTTAAAAACTGATAACACACGATGGCTCAATGATTGTATGATGTTATTTCAAAAGTTATCGCACAGACCACATTATGATATAATTTATTTGAATTTTTTTAACTATTCCATTGGATCATTGATCTCTCTGTTATTTCCTACTGGATTGTCTTTCCTCTTTATATTTATCCCTTAAATAACGGTATCTTGTACAATCCAGGATGCGCGTAGGACGCTGTATAAACGAGTCAACCTAGATCTGAACTAGAAAATTACAAGAATTGTCTGAAATTGAACGTTGGGTCGCTTCCTCCGTGTATCAGATAAACAGAATGCATTTCGTTACCTTGAAGTAATACGAAATCTTTGTTTCAGCTACTCAGCGTATCGTCTCATACGTTACCGCCAATAAGGATGCTCAGTGCGCCGTTTATTCTTTCCCTGATACCACGTGCCGGCAGTAAACAGCTGGAAAACAAATCCAGGTAAACATAACCTCCCGCGAAGTTACGTATCTCGTTGCGTGTTTTATCGAAGTACGATTTTTAGTGTGCATTGCTTTTCTTTTGTTCCTTCAGTGAAAACACGGATGTCGCTGTAGATTCTGGGAACGAGACCGACGACGATGACGCTCCTGCCGTTCGAGAACCTTCCCCAAGAATTACGAGTGACGAAGAAAATGACGCGTCGGCTTCTCAACAATTAATTAATTATGACTGGTCTTTTCTCTCGACAATACTTCCAAGTAGGGACGACGTCTGAACTTACGCATTGAACGAAATTGTATATGATGCAACGAGTGGCCTTTTGCTGTAAATGGTATCAGCAGCCCTATACTACGTCTGATATATTTCATTTTACTCGATTAAACGACAGAAACAGAAGTTTAATTTTAATTCAGTTCATCATCGACCAGTGGCCATGAATTCAAGGATGATAATGTCAGTGTCGCGCAACAGTAACATTATAATAAGGTTATTATCATGCTAGTACCTTATGTATGTACAGTAGATAAATATATTATTAATTTTTTCTACGACGGCCGTGGAATCTTATCAAGCTCCTCGGATAGGTTCACAAGCTCGCTCACAGCTTCTTCGATTCTACGACGGTAATGCTCGTCGCGTTTCATATTTTGCAAAACTACATCGGTCCTGTCCGTATACGCGTATTCGGCGTAGGCCCTGGAGTCGCCAAAAATTTCCTTCGAGACGTCACCCTCGAGTAATATCGTTGGAAGGTATAGGATACTGGTAACTAAGGAACCCAGCCTCTGCTCCTCAATCCCACGAGATAATTCCTCCCAGGTTGGTGGTTCTATTTTAGCGTCGCTGGAGGCTAAATATTTTTCCAACGTATTAGCATAGTACTGCACCATGCGTTTCTCCTTTTGACGACGAAATTCCCGGTCTGTGCAGAGATAGAGAAATTGCATGACGTCGTGGGCAGGTGGACAATATCGAGCCTGTTGAAAATCCACCAAGATGCACCTGGGTGGAGTACTGTCGTCTATCATCATATTATTGATCCAGGTATCCCCGTGGCTCACGACGTTCCTTTGAGTTCTTGAGGGTACGATGGAGTCGTACACTAATTCTGCAGCTTCCGGTATATTGCTGGAATTTTTTCCGAGCTTCTTAGCAACGGCTATGGCCACTCTCAATCCTGCTTTGTACCATGCATAAGTTTTTCCTATTTTCCTAAAACCCGTTTCCACGAAGGCTTCAGGGCAGAAGATATTCAGGGGTATTCCCAGGCGGCTTTCAGCTATCAGAGACGAGGCATGCATGGATGCTAGTGCAGAGAGACCGGAAGTGACGTATTCCTCGTCGAAGATCCTTCCGCGTGAAACGTATCCTCCTAGTCTGAGTTCTTCAAATACTAATAAGTCATTCTTGATGAACAAACACTTGGCTGCCCAGGGTGGTCCTTGGTACCGATCAAGAAGTATTGGTACCACTTTTTTGAAGAATGCTGTCTCCACTTCGAATACACCTTTCTCACGCATGTAGTCAGCGTGAGTGGAAACTTCCGGCATTGTCTTCACGAAGAAATGAAGAGTCTCTGCGTTTTGAGTATTGTCCTTTATCAGTATGGTTAATAATTTATAAGCCGCTTGAAAACCTAGATTCTCTGAATAAGGTTTCAGACTGTAGGAGATTATAGACATTTTACTTTTTTTTTCACGTTCAACTATGCACTCTATGTCTTTTGAATTGAACAATTGTGATACTGGTATATCCGCTGGATCCGGATGTATCTTCATTTTGAAGACTTCCGGTCGAGCTGCCACTACAGAGTTTGACATTTTCTTGGAAAGTGAATGACAACGAACGGTCACACACTTTATATGGATCTGCCGACTTATAGAAAAGACAGATCTTATCTATTGGATTGATTTACAATGTTTGCTGCATTTAATTATAATGAAGTAATGGCATAGCGGCTATAAAGCGATCTTAAGTCTGATGCTCAGAAATTCTATGTATGCACATGATCACAGAGCGATAACGTCAGTAGCATTAAAAGATTTCAAATCATTATTCATCTTTACTTTCTAAAAATTGGTTAAAAATTTCATTATCTCAGTGTTTGCATGCAACGAGAACTCTGGCTTGGCTTAATTTAAATTCATTAAGTGTCATAATTTTAAGTAAAACATACGCAATTTCATGTAAGAATAAAAGACTTCGTCATTTCGTTTATTTGTGCATAGGTAAAATTACTAAACAGCAGTCTAAAGTCTTATCAAGATTCAAAACACAAAGTGATCTGCATTATCGCATTGAAAAATTTATTGTGTTGTAGGAAATTTGCCTAGTGACATATATTTGCATTGACGCGACCCACACAAGGTCTTACTGTATATTTTGATCGGTAGACATATTAATTCTAATTGTTCATTATCAGCAAACTTTCGTATCCTTAAATACCCATAAGCATATTTCTTATACAGACACTAATTAAAAGTTTTTTGAAAGGCGATAGCGTCTTTTACCATTGTGCTTCATATCCATTGATTCGATGCATTGATTGCTGAGGAATTAACATTATCGGTCTATAGTAACGTGCGACGCCATGCACCTGTTGACCGTAATAAATTTTTCAGCCATTGCATTCTAAAACTAGTATGATAAAATGAATTTAGTTTTCTTCCATAAAATATCCAAGCATAATTAAACCCCTTACGAATCTTGTACCTGTGAAATCTCGAAAGAAGAAAACCTATAAGGCGTTATTAATAAAAGAAACCTCGCAGTAACAGCCAGTACGGAATTTCTACCACGCTCAGTACACTTGCACCCATAAAGAGTCCTGCTGCACTTCCAACGGATACTGAAAATAACGATTTCGCATTGATATATAAAAAATTATGATATAACAGTCTTATCATTGAAACATTCAATTACCAACAACGTCAAGTAAACTGCTGGTAAAATATCGCTTGTAACGTACAGTCGGTAGAGAGAGCATATGAAAGATTACAGCATTTCTATTAGCCTTAGGCTCCATCCAATCGTCAACGTGGCTATAAATTAATGTTCCTTCGCAGTCTGATATACATTGACCCTTCATCGATACCTTATCAATAATTGTAGATTTGGTATTACTGATACACTCTAGCTCAGAATGATTGCAGACTTTCATCCAGGGTGTGTAAGGAAATAAGTGACAGACGCATCCACAATATTCGATCATCCGTTTGATCTGGATCTGTAAGAAGAATATCATTTGTTAGTTTATCAATATTTAAAGTCATATCCGGTTCAGGTAATTACTTCCGCACGACACGCGTCGTAGTTGTACAATTTGTAAAATACTAGACCCTCATTTTCCCATGGGAAACGACACTTCCGTTTATGTATGGCTACGGTTTCCATGCCAGGTACATTTTTGATATCCCGAAGCGTGAAGCCGACGTGTCTGATTCCTTCTTTACTCGGCATACTGTACCCATCCTTGGGATTGACAGTCGTAGGTATCTCGTAGTTATTTAAAAAGAAAATCTAACGACAAACCAATCAATCAATTAGAGTTAATTAGAAAACAGTAATTTTTTCTAATAAATTGAAATGTTATTCACATTGTAATTGGTAAAGTTTAATTTAAATTCAATGTCCAGTTCTCCTGCGCCTGTTGTTCTGTTCATGGTAAAGTCTATCGTTGATTCTTTATTTGATTCAACCTGATAGCTGTTCAGCATAAAGCAAAAACCAATTAGTGTTTTTATTCGATGAAATTCGTCGCAACAATTGAAACGTTTTCCATTCCATAGGCAAGCGCTGAAGAAATCCGAACAATTGCGCTGGACCTGTAAAATTGTTTAATGTTTATTAAGAATTTTGTAAAAGTTGAATAAATATTGCAATACCTTTTCATTAAGCTCAGCCAGGTCGTCGCCCGTTAAATTATCAAAATACTTGATCTCACGAACGAATCCGAAATTCTGATCAGAGAAGAGCCTCTTTGCACTATATTTTTGGCCTTTCGTATTGAATTTTTTATTCATAAAACTGGAAGAAAATACTTATCAATTGAAAATTATGAAAGTATTCATATATTAATAAAACTCCTCGTACGTGTCTATTACGTTCTGCCCATCAGTTAGGAATCCCGGACACACTGAAACACTTGGAAATTTCACCTGCCAATCTAAGTACAGTGTATCAACAGTTACATCAACTGAATTAAGATGATAATCCTCCACAACCTTAATAATCATTATTGCACATCCAAGCCAGGATACTCCACAGGCAATGAACCAAAAAACTCTGAAAATAAAACAATATAAAAACATCAATAAATTCAATCAAGGTATTAAATACATTTTCAATCCTAATTACCGTTCGGTCCAATGTCGACCATCCTCCACCAGGTATCTAGTCCCATGTAAATTAGAATTAGCTAAATATTGTTGCGGTATTTTCCACCAAGACATTTTCCTTCGTTTCGTACCGTACTGCGTGGCATTAATATCCCATCCTGAAATGCTGTTTGAAAATCCAAGCAGTACTGCAGTAAAATAAAATATTCATGTGACATTGTAATTGCGTGTTTGATCAGGCAGAAATTCGATCGGCAATTTAGAAGGGTTTAAAAGGCGTTGGACGTAGAATATTTGCCGCCGTTACTGATGACGAATTAGTAGCGTAGTCAGATGGAGCTGCGGATTTCTGTATGCTTAGACCGACGGTACCGACTAAGCATGAGAGTCACCAGGAAGTAGCTCGTAGTACACGCAGACAATATGATCGGCCATAGGTGCGCGTCGGTAGTTCGAGAATCGCTTCGACAAATTGGCGATCGCTTCCTCCTTGCTTTTACAAGTGGCACGAGGGATGTCGAAAGGCATCGTATTATCCTATTCATAGGATTTCTCGAGAATACCGGCGTCCCCGCGCAAACGAATTCTTGATCGCGACTGCGTTCTTGTACATTTTATTAGTAGTTAATAAAGCCCTAACTGGCGATGGCGCTTAACCCGTCATACGAGGCGATCGGCAAGGGATTCGTTCAGCAGTATTATGCGCTGTTCGACGATCCTACGCAGAGGCCAAACTTAATTAATATGTACAACGTGAGTTGTTTAATTTTTGATTGATATATTTTGAAAAAATTTTTTTGTGATAGAACATAACCACAATTTCTTACTTTTTTCATATTACTATTTCTAGACTGAATCATCCTTCATGACGTTCGAGGGCCTTCAGATTCAAGGTGCCATCAAGATCATGGAGAAACTAACTGTGAGTAGTTTTGTTATGTTTGAATATGTCTTGTCAAACATTTTGGAGTAAGTGTGCTCCGTGCTTGGACGGTTCTCAGATCTTTCGATGGACTTTATGATGATCCGAGCCTTGCGGTGTTCTAGAAATTTCTAAGACTCTGTCAGGGGATCTATGTAACTTTGCTTTTTATTTTCAGAGTTTAAGTTTTCAAAAAATTAACCGAATAATAACTGCCATTGATTCTCAACCCATGTTTGATGGAGGTGTTCTAATCAATGTTCTAGGAAGGTTGCAGGTGAGTGTTCAGTCTATTATGAATATTATTATTCGCACTAGTTGCCATTATGTTCATATGGTAAAAGTAATATATTTGTTGTCAATATAGAACACATAATACAGCAATAAGATATTATCAAAAAGAATATTGTTGTGCCTTAATAGCAATTACCAGTATTACCTAAAAAGGTATCTTTATCTTTGCATTAATCGTTCAGACAGTGTTGCCAAAAAATGACAAAGTGGCACCACTATGAATCAGTGATAAGACATTATAAATAGTAATATGAGGGAAGCAGTTTTGATTTGCAACAAAATAATCTGTTCTTTAGTATGGATTTCAATGATAAAAAAACCACGTAGACTAGAATTGCGTTAACGATAATTAGCTATCGATTCTTGGTGGTTGGGCAGACCGATGAAGATCAGCCACACGCATACATCCAGACATTTGTCCTGAAGCCAATCGGCACCAGCTTTTTCGTGCAGCACGACATCTTCAGACTCGCGTTGCACGACACTGTCTAAGACGTCTGGTACTGATCGACCATCGATCTTCATACCGTGGTACAGGCAAGCCCAGCATACTTTTCCTGCTGTTATGCTTTGCTCAGTGTCACGTGAGCACGCACGCTTCCCATTAACTTATTCAAACGCGCTACTCTTTAATATCAATCAAACAAACTTGCACAAAGTATTATGAGTTCTCCGATACCTGTGCAACTTGGCCACTTACCATTTCGTTAACGATGCTAACGTTGCTTCACTCTTATGAAAGTTTTAGATTCCAGAACGATAAACATTCATACATTCATATAGTCTAACTCGAAAGACCCTATCACATTATGAACATCGAGTGGTTTCCCTCTGTTTCGTACCATAATCATCATTTCTTTTAATCCCTGCACGGTTTGGAAATGACGCATGTTTACCATGGTCATACAGTCTCTACTCTATGCTAAACAACAATGGTTAACAATACATTATCAACAATATTCTGTATGCACTCTTTAATAATTCCTGATAACAAACTATTCTTACTCCACTTCTTGTGACTCAGAAATAATTCTCAATGACGTACCTTGAAGATAATAGACAAGCCTCACAAGGAATATTGTTGACCGTAGAGTGCAATATATTTCAAAGGAGAAGCACAACTCGTTATTTTTCAATGATAATCATATTATTGCTATAATTTTGTGATTACTGAATGCTGCCTCTCCGAATAGTATGCCGATTGTGATTGCAGGCAGACGAAGACCCACCGCATGCCTTCTCGCAGATATTTGTGCTGAAGCCACTGGGAAACTCGTTCTTCTGCCAACACGACATCTTCCGCCTGGGCATTCACGACAGTGCGTGAATACAACAGCAACGACAACTAACTAACAAGAAAAAAAAAATACAGAAACACGAATGAACGAACGAGCAAGCGAGCGAGAGGAGACTTAGAAAAACTCGATAACAGTGGACAGTAATGTTATCAGGCCGCGGTCATACTCCGTAAAACTCCGTAACACATCGTACGTCGAGACAAGTGAGCTACTTTAAGAAAACTTTATTTCTTTAAACAGATTATTCTGTTCTTTTTTTTTCCTATGCGTATCTTTTACCCATTAGTCCCAAGTCGCTCTTATTCTATCGAACCTTATCCTCTTCCTCCTACTCCTCTTCAGTCACAAGGCACCGACATTTTTTATACAAAGCATTTCCGCTTATATATCTTGGCCACGGCTAATTGCTATTACCAATAAATACCATTTAATAATTGTCTCGCTTACTTGGATGTATCCTGGTATAAGTTAAATTTATTTTTATTGTCTTTTTTCCCCCTTTTTCTCTACACGTCGAGCAATTCGTCCTGACGAATGTCTACTTGCCGTCTTCTTCAGAGATTCGACGAGATGAACCAGCGCGACGTGTTCTCATTTTTCGCAAATCGTCACGACGAATTTCTCCGTTTAATATTTTCGCGAAATTCGTTGTAACGTAGTCTGTAGGATCGATGCTATGTATTTTTGTAATGCGGAGGATTAACGTTAAATACAAAGTATGCAAATTATTCGCGAGGGTACTTTAACGATCCCGCCACGTGTACAAATTAGAATAATTCGCCTTCGTTCGAAAATTCTTTATTGGGTTATTAAAACAGTACGATTAACTAAAGATTTCCGCGCTTTGCTTGCTCCAGTTCGATAGCCTCGAACAGAGCCTGGAAATTGCCTGCTCCGAAACCCTGTAACGAATAAAGACATTTGTAAATAAAATTATTATCTTTAATGGCCGTCCGGCCATTTTTTCTCGTGTAAGCGAAATTTCCCAGATTCGCGTGCGAATTTAATTGCGCGAAGACGTCACGTTTGTAATTACTTGTAAAGTGAAAAAGTTCAGGTCATAAGATAAAGAGAGAAGAAAATCTTACATTGTGATTGCGACGCTGTATGACTTCTATGAAGAGCGTAGGCCTGTCTTGCATGTTCTTTGTGAATATTTGCAATAGATATCCTTCTTCGTCGTAGTCAATCAATATTTTCAATTTCTAAAAACAAAGTTACCCTTCGTTAGTCTGACAGTCACACTTGATTGTCATTTATAAAGAGATCTTCCACGAAAATACATACCTGAAGAATATTCAAGTCTTCGAGTATTTTAACTTGGCTGCTCTCCAGTCTCTTTCTTAACATCTCGTAATAAGTGTCCGGTACTTCAAGGAATTCCACTCCTCTAGCGCGTAAATTGCTAATCTAGAATGCATCAAGTGTCATTATCAGTAACAATAACTCAAGTGCTATTTCTCATTGAAATAATCACACTGGCTATAAGGTTTACTTACAGCTGTGAGAATGTCGCTTGTGTTCAGTGCAATATGTTGCACACCGGCTCCTCCATAATATTCAACATATTCCTGAATCTGTGAACGCTTCTTCCCAGGTGCTGGCTCGTTTATTGGCATCTTTACAGTTTCCTCGTAATTTGTCATCACAATGGAACGCAGTGCTGAATATTCTGTATGCAATTGAGTGTCGTCCACCGACCAGAATCTGTGAAACTGTAAGCATTGCTCGTACCTGGAGAGAAAAAAATATGAATGAATGCGAAGACGTTAATCAACGCTATTCAATTCTGAATCAAATTATTGTTATCTTTTACCATTGGGCCACTGGTTCCATTTGACCATCAGGTTGATTTCCAACTACGTGATCAATGAATTTCAAATCGATCGCTGGCCTAAGTAATAGAATAGTTATAGATTGATAGGAGGTACAACGTAACGTGTTATCTTTGTCAAAGCTTACAGGATCTTTGTGAGAGGATCCTCCGGAAGGTCCTGGAATCCTGGCAAAAATCTACCCTTGTACTTGCTCCTGTCGACGAACGTGTGCAGGGTATCTCCATACTAGATAATATATTCTTAATTAAATATATCCTTTAATTTACATTTAGGAATATCAATTTTATCTTGACTCACTGTTTGCACTGTGGCAAAACGCACTGATCCAAATTCGTCCTTTTCCTCCCACAGTTCTCGTATCACTTTGGCTCCGCGCTCTTTCGCCACCTAAACAATGTGTTCGTTTACGTGAATAAAAACTTGTGATTGATACCAGACACTTTTCTAAACTGAATTTACCTTGAACACAATGTCGATGTCTTCGACGGCAAAGGCCACGTCCCGGGCGCCATCACCGTGTAGCGACAAGTGGCTTGAAAATTCCTCGTCGTCAGGTGCATAGGCCGATTCAAATACAAATACAATCTAGAATACAAAAGTATTTTACTAATAATAACAGTTAATCTTTTAATCATCAATATCATTTACCTTGTTCTGTTTAACTGCATACGTCGCAAAACGTCTGGAGCCAGTTTCCAAACCGCGATAACCCAGAGGTTCAAAGCCCATCCTGGCGCAGTAATAACTGGCAGCCTGAAGAATTATATATCAATAAATCAATTGATCTTTAACAAGGTAAACCTATTATGTTCAATGATACTTGCTTGTTTTGCATTGCCAACCCAAAATCTCAAGTGATCAAAGCTCAAGAACTTGCCTCCTTCTGGCTATGATCAAAATGCAGAATTAATCATCTTTCTTCCACCATTATTAAACGTTTATATTTTATCAAAGTTCTTGTTCTTACCTTTGGTCCTTTATCTGTGTACGTAGTCTGTCAAAGATAATGAAAGGTAACATTATTTTAATTGTTGTATATTAAATCCATTAAAGAAACTTACCATTTTGAAGCGTGAAGACTCGCAGAAAAATCTCTTTCCTATGGCGAATAAACATTTATTGTTAATCCAGGTATCGAACCTTCTTTAAATATCAAACTAATGGACAGTAGGAGGGAGTTATCCTGAGAATCCCATTGGTCTACCTTGGAGGCTTGTTTACGCCAAGCCTGTATGGAATTGTCTCATAAATTACAGAATACTGGTAGAAGGAGAAGCACACGACCTGTTGCCATGAAGAAGTCATGATGCAGTCGTATGATTACCGCGTGCCCGACACCTGAAGGCTCGACCAAGTTTCCACCTCCTGGAACTTTCTCTATAACGGATGAAAAAAATAATTAAAAAAACATTTATTCGTATCCTTGGTCCACGGAATTCTATCAGAATCCTAAAGGTCTTGTGCCTTTATCGAATGCCTGAGGGATGGTTTTGTACAGCTGAGATTCAAATCTCCGAATTCTTTTTACAGTGAGAATTTGGTATACGTTATAAATTAAAAATGTTCTAAAACATTTATTCAATTTTGATACAGTCAAAAATTCTTTAGAAACTTATTCGAAGAGGTTTCTTTGCTAAAAAAGATGCTTCTTTGATGCACGGCGTACTCTAACTGGCACTTGTGAATTTTCCAAATGACGAATAGTCGCGAATCTGCAATTTTATAATATCACTAGAAATCTATGACGATTGGTTTGCCAGTAAACAGAAAAACCTGTTAATACATACATCGATTCGATAAATATGTTAATCAACCGGTCTTGGAAGGCTCGGCTTTTTCGTGACGCAGCAACTCACCTAATATCACGTTGGCAAATACTAACCGATTACCAAGAGATTGTTAATACCTGATGGGATTTAATTAATAGGAAGCTAATTATTAAGGTAAGAAATAACAATAACGAAAAGGCAGACAATGAAAAATTGTTCAGGTGTTTCACTTTATTAAGTCGCATCGTCGTCCGTAATGGAGTCCGTTGCAAGTGTCGTACAGTTTCTCTGACGCAGAGAGAAACACACGGAACGTATGAAGTTTTGAAATACTGTAAAACAAGGATCTATCGATTACACGAAAATTCGTTACACTTAATTAATCGCTATCGAAACTCTACGAATCGGGACGCAAGAAACGTCATAATCAACGCACAGCATTATTAATGATACCAGCATTTGTAAACGCAACTCCCTTTCGCATCTTGTACAATTAATAATATTTTCGCGCAATTAATAATATTCTCATTAAATACTATTGCTAACCGTTTAATAATAATATCACTCTCTCTCTCTCTTTCTCAAGCATACTCATTCACTCTTTTTTTGCTCTCTCTCTCTCTCCCTCTCCCCCACTCATTTTCTCACTCTTTCTGTCTACCGTAAGCCGAACGATGTTCGTTAGGTAATAAAAAATACTATTTCGCATCCGTTAACGATTAAAATAATACAGGAGGCTCTTATTTCTCTTGCAACTTAATTTAAGTCTATTTGGCTTTCTAAGTCTATGGCGAACTGTAGCGATTTTTATTAGGATATAGTAATAAAAGCCACGGCTCTTTGAAAAACTAAGTGGATGGTTCCAGTATTGATATGAAATTCGTTCATCATTGAAATGTTTTAAAATTCGTTATCGGTTCTCTAATAAAAATTACAATCCCATGCTATAACTATATCGACTACCATTCGTATATCGAGATAATAGATTAAACGTTGCGTATAAATTTCTTTAAACGGAGCATTCCAAAAATCTAGCGATTCTCACTGTATTACATTCCTCGAGAACTCCAGCATCGTCTGGAATTCCTTGTATATTTAGATTATGTACAGAATGGTCATGTAAATATAAACGCTATAGCAGTTTCTAAACAGTAATGATAATAATAGCAATAAAAGAGAAACAACGTATACAATAATTAAGATACCAATTGCTTAAGGGAATGTTAAATGGCAGGTCGTTTACACGCAACAGTGTAAACAGTGTAAACAATAGTATTAAGAAATTCATTAACAACAACGTCAATTGGTCAAAGTAATCGCGTTAGCAGAGACAAATGACAAGTCAGCAAGGTACTGGTCGCTTAATAACTAAAGGAATGTATAGTTTCTGTTTGTTTGTTTGTTTGTTTTTTTTCATGGCAAGATAATCGCCCGGTCCTTTTCCTCCTTTCCTTTTTTCTTTTTGCATACGCGTTGCGAATTCAACCGGGTCTTTAAATTCGCGAATTTATAACAACACAATTCCGTGGTCTCTTTCCAGTCTACGTTTGGCTTTTAAGGGCACGACGCCCATCAAGTCCGCAGGAGTCGGTAGCCCGCCAGAAGTGTTTGGAGCCATTGCTTGCTGGTAAAATACTTCAGTCTTGCCGCACTGGTTACCGTAAACAACCGTATCCTCTGTTCTATAGCAAAACATGCGCCATTTATAATTCAATCTCACGCTAATAAATTAATATCAACGACTGTGATCGTCTAATCGATTAATTATCAAAGTAGTCTTTGATAGTTCAAGAGGAATAAAAGACTGTTTAATAAAAGTTCTCTACAAGCACTACGAGCGCGTAAACAAGCTTGTTTACCAATCCGTGCAACTTACCTGATGATAATGTCCGTGAGATTACTGGCTTTGGTAAATTGGTCGTGTAACGAGGATACAATTTCTAGCTCAGTCACGCCCCAGAGTCCAGAACGGTGCACGGTATCCCAGTCAGGATCTAAACTCAGGACACTGTAGAGTTCCTTGTTCTCGTTGGAGGGAAGTGGTTCCAGACATTGCTGAAGACGAGTTTCCAGTCTGCCTAACGTGCTCACGCAGGTTTCCCACTGGTTGACGTATATGCGAGTAAAATTGTTTATAAATTAATATAATTATATGTTAATTGATTAATTATACAGATATCAACGTTACTTACAAGAGCATGTATCAGTTCAGGATTATTCCCTGTACCGTCCTCCATTAATAGTACCAAAACCATATTCTGATGTCCACACAAAAATAATTCAGTTTTCTCCAACTGACTGTCGTCCTTAATTATCCAATCTTCCTCGAGCTCGTCTTCTTCGTCGCTACCACTCTCTTTGCTGGCAGCTTCTAATTTACTCTTGAGTAACTGATTAGTGGCTGTTGAGAATGACAGGTCACGAAATTCACTAGGCGTCGTTTCTCTACTGCAAAAACCACTGGTCCTCTCGTCCGCGAGTAGACTCAGCTTTGACATTAATGGCGTCAATTGTAAACCGTCTAGTTTACGTTTTTGTGGCAGGTCGAATATACTTCCGCACTCTGAGGTTGATCTTCGTCGCTCGTCGTCCTCTGTACTGTTCAATGGCTTTAAGGGTAGACTCATGGATCTCCTGTAAACCTCCTGCTTATTCTTTTTCTCTAATCTCACGTCCAGCGTGGAATTTATTTTATCCGAATCGTCCCCTTTACTTTCCTCCTCACTTTTATCCATATCTTTTGACTCGGTAGCCATTGGGAAGTCTAAAGCTAATTCCTTACAATTGTTTACTTTGACTGTGTCCGCGTTAAGCTCTTGAAGATGAGTCGCTATGTATTGGTCGTACAGAGAGCGAGATACTGGCAAACCGTCGTAACGAAAAACCGGATAATACGGGTCGGTTATGGTATTATAAAATTGCTTGGACGGCTCAATCCTGGGCGAATCGGCACCGTAATCAGTACACAGATTATCATTGAGTTTAGGAAGACCTAGACTGTAATATCTAAGGGATACTCTGTTCGAGTATTTCCGAATTGACTCCTCGAGGTCGGAAGTGCTCAGGCTCTTTCTGTTTGTCTCTTTACACCTGAGAAGGTTCTCCTTAGCGTTTGCATTTCTTAATTTATTTAAGCGTTTACATCTGAGAGCTTCCTTCACGACGTCCGGAATATCGTCCGTGTTCTCCTTGACTTCCGGTTTATTCTCTGGTTTCTTATCTGCTTCCAGTTTTTCCTCTAGTTCATCAGCGGCGCTACATATCGATACTGCTGTACCGTGCAGAATACGATTCACGTCTTTCAATGGCGTCGAACAGACACTTGGTGTTAATGGATTTGGATATTTAGTACGTTCTACTCTTGACTCCTGCTTGCGTTTTGCTGGGGAATACGTCACTGTGGATGGCGGCTTTACGCATGGCGTTACTTTGTCGTATGGAATTGAATCTAATTCGCCTTCTTCCGGTACTGTAAATATTCGCGAGGTATCTCGCTTCATACCGGATATTGGTAGATCTTTTACACCGGTTTTTTGGAGGGCCTAGAAGATTAACAGTTTTAGTGAGTAATTCGATCATTTAATCGTGTTAGACCATTGTTTTTGTACCTTTTTGAACGGAACTTTTTTCACTGTTGAGTCTAAGTACGAGCTGTGTACTCTTTCGATGTTTGCGTCCTGGGATAATTTTGCTACCTGTTTATGTTCTACGTATACACGTAGTAGCTGAACTCCCACTGGCAAATGAAAGTCTGTTGATATTCTTTCAGCAGGAGCCTGTTTTTTTTTTTAATTAAATTTTGTAAATATTTTGGATTTGATTCCATTAAAGAATTTTGATTACCTTTATTCGGTACGGATCGGTTATTACTAGCTGCTTTGTCAGTTCTGCACTCAGTTGAGTAGCTACCACTCTGAAATTTTAGAAATACATCAGTGTAGCATAGAACAATGACTGGGACAATTGATAAGCCCTTCACAATTAATTTTATGGAAAACTTACTTGTTATTGTAAAAGAGAGCACCAGCCATAATACCACTCGTCTCTTGGCAATACTGAAGTACTTGAATAGCTTCCAGAAAAACATTACTGGCACTCTGTAACAGAAGGTTACAAGATATTGAAGAAAAGATTTGTCTATGGAATATCCATAGGATCCATTACCTTTGGAAGTTTTATATTAGGAATATTGGAAAACATATTGGCGCCGTATTGTAATATCGGTAAATACGTCTCAAACATCTGATAAAGTTTCTCCGTGAGTTTATTTCGATCGCCAGCGAAGGACGAGGAGATTGTTTCCAGATCACAGTGAAAGAACCTGAGTATAGATTCCAAAGTGTCAGCTCTCCTTTCCAGAATCCAATCCTGAATATTTCTATCCGTACCAACAGCCTACAAAAGATCATACTCGTTAGTAATAAAAATAAATAAATCTTAAGAATAATTAGCCATAATAATTAGCCAGACTTACAAGCATGTAGTGTCCAAATCTCTTTAAGACAAATTTACCACCTTGGAGAGATATCAAACGTGGTGCTGAGAAGGAACTTGCAAGGAACTGATTAACTCCCATTAATTGACCTGCTAAGGCGAGACGTTGGGTCGGCGAGACCCATGCTGGATGAAAATAAACTACAGCCTCTGCTGGATCATCCTCTTCCTTGGAACATCTCACAGTGTCATAGACAAATACTATCATCATCTCCCTGTAACAGTAACGTACGTGACATTTTCTAGTTTAATTATTGATAGCGCTTTGACCTGATAAGATCAGCTACCAAGTTCAAAAGGTATTACTTGCTAGCCTTCTCGGGCAGAACATGGGAATATGAGTTGTTTCACTTCGTTATCGAGACAATACGAATGATTCACTATGAACCGTCGATCATTTGTGACCAACTATCGATATATCCAAACGTTTCAGATAAGATTGTGTTCCTGGGTGCGTACGTCGATGTTACGTTACATCACTACGTGTTATATGAAGTTATTACGGTAAATAGCAAAGCGTATGCAAAGGTCAACGAGTACAGGCTGCACCCAGTCTTGCATTTTTACTTTTTTATTCATTAATATTATTTATGTAATAGTATGTCTTAGAGATAGCAGAAACAATAGGTCACGATGAGATTTGTTGTCATGTGTGAATGAACTGAAATGAAAGGTATGATTTTGTAAAGTAAAATAAAATGCTATTAAGGAGAAATCATAGTTCGTTACAATATTTGTATTAATTAGATAAATAATAGCATGCATGTACTTGAACTAATTGAAATATGAGCTTAACGCAATAAAATTACTACATGAAATTGTACTAAACAAGAGCCTATGTAAGTGTCTATTTATAGAAATGCATGATACGTTGCATCAGAAAGGAATAAGAAAAATGTCTTATAGTATCAAAGTAATAAGAGAAATTAGCAGGTTTGATAGTCACTATATCCCCATTGGAATAAACACACAAATCTGAGTATAGTCTAACGAACCACATGTAACTAAGGTTTTCATAGAACTGCCGAGAGGTAGAAATCAAGTAATTCATAAAGAAATGAATAAGCACAACGCAACCAAGAAAAGCCTGTATTCCAGCAGTGCTGGGAAACTCACACGAGCTTAAAATCAGCATTGTCTTTAGCGAAGAAAACAGAATTGAAGAGAGACATATGGAGAAAGCTGTGTGTTGCACGATGAGCTTGCCAGCAAAGGAAGAGTAAAGATAACGTGAGCGTGTCGCAACGACAAGGCTTTGTAGAAAGATTAAAAAGAAGAGAAGCAGGACGTCGACGGGGAAGATCATTCAGCAAAATGCGTCGCGCTGGGACGCGATAGTAAACAATCCGTTATCACTGAGGAGCACACTACTTTCTTCAGCACCAAGCGTCGACTTATAATTAGATAAGGATACCATTACGCAATCCGTACTTTGCCATGGTGATTGTTTACGTGTTGCGCCGGCCTGTAGCTGAACTGTCAGTCACTTAGAGTGCCTCCTCCGGCTTGATTACTTCCTTCTGACACTCCTTCACGTAGACCTTCTTCAGCTTTCTCAATCCAATTGCCGTCTCTCTTTCTCGTTACTCTTTAAATTTCTCTGTCCTCTTCCTCCAGGAGTCCTCGGATTTCACTTTGGAGTAAATCCTAGGAAGCTACCACGATGACGACGCTCAGGACTCGCACTCACCGTGCCAATACTTCCTCGCGGACTCCCGTATATTCCAATCGCCGGGAAATGCACATTACCGTCGTTATATAAGGCAAATTGCCGGACATAATCGGCTTGCCGCAAATCGCTCTTCTGCCGCCATGTTTCCTATCGATCCGTCACTTCAACTTTCTGTCCTCCTCTTCGTATTCCTTTACCTTTTACCTCTTTTGCCGCTCTCCTGATTACACACCTTTACACTCTTCGTAAGCATTTACTTTCGACCTTCGTTCTGTGTCCTTTTAGAGCTACTTTCTCCGGGGTGTCTCTTAGTACGGATAAAGCATCTGCAAGAATATGCATAAAATGGATATTAACGCAAGTTTATTCTTTTATTCCAGTTTGTAAATACGTCGAGGTTATTTACTTGGTAAGACTTTACTGCAGTATAAATTATCTTAGATTAACAATAAGTATTATTGTATTATTTATTTAAACTATACATGCACACCACTAGTTTAATTAATGTTATTATTTTACTCTGTGCGTATTATAATTAAATGGTATACTTCATAAAGACTCAAAAGTATTACAGTTGTTTTCAAATATAACGATGTATATTGCAACTGGATAAATCATTGCGTAATTAATAAAGCAAAAAAAAGGTCTCTAAATAATCTTTTGAGACGAATAGATAATTTTTTGTAAAATTATACGATCAAAAGCTATAAAGGAGTTTTGCTTACATCTGGAAGCCCATCTTTAGTCCCGCCTTGAAAAAGCCCTGCCACTACCCTTCGGAGACGCTTCTGTCGATTTTCCAAGATTTTTCAAAATTTTGACAGGACTTTCCGTCGGAGCCGATTTTTGGCGGGAACTTTCCGTTGGGGCCGTCAAAACGAATTTCAGCTACCTCCTTAGCTCGCATCAGTTCCTAATATCAAAACCCGATTTTTACGGGTCTAAAATTTCAATGTACCGAATATGCATTCATTCTCCGTGTCTTGTATTCATCGTGAGATGTCACTGCACCCGGGCATTTGCGGATTGATTCCTTTTTCTTTTAGTGCACTGTATTACCACAACTTTGTTTCCTTGTATTTTATTTATTCGTGCTTCTGTGATAACTAATCAATTATATGAAGCACGATTGGATTGGTTAGAGGATTAGGCATGTCAATGCTATTTACTTTTCATGTTCTTTATTGATCATTTGAATTAGAGGCATTTATACTATGAGCTATACTTTATCAATTTGACTTGGTTTATTTTCAGAATGTTACTACTGTTGTTTGTATTATTTATCAACTTTTGAAAGAATTGTTATAAGATTGTGGAACAACTTGATTCTTCTTCGAGTATAAATAAGAATTCTTCTTCTTATTCCTTTTGGCTTTATGCCCTCATAGAGTGCCAAGTGCCAGATAAATAAGAATTGAACTCGGAAGACATACCGGCTGGTTATGCAGACACTGCTTGCTGGCTACTGTGAACTGTGGAAAGCGCCTAGAAGCGCACGTGGAGTTGCTCACTGCCGCTACGTACAGCTGTAGTTTTTAATTTGTTTTAATATAATTGGTATCGTTAAATAAAGAATGATGGCTAGTAAAAGTACTGATAGTGATGTACCACAGGTGCAGATACGTTTTATAACAAAACAACAGCAGTAAGTTGTAATGATTATGATAATGGAGTGATTAGGTTATAGAGTTGTTGTATGTATGATAGTTTGATGGAATATTAGTTTCTGTGAATAATGGATATTAGTGAGTTTTGTTGTTATGGATATCATTTTGAGTTAGTTGACAGTTATGGTTTTATACTTTTTGATTGATACGTTCTTAGGTTTGCAGTCCCAGACTTCCCATTATCCGTTCCTGCACCAGTGATCGCTGCTGAACTGAATACTCTTGTAAATGAACTTTTGAAAGGTACTTAATTCTGTGCTACTTTTAAAGAGGAAGGATATTAATTGTCGTTTTGTTTTATCTGAAGAATCTATCGATGCTGCGAAGTTTATTGAATTTGACTTTCTGGTGTGCTCCGAATTTCTACGTTCTTCTTTGGCTGAGCATCTTGAGGAACGTGGAGTCTCAACGGAACAAGTAATAGATGTGGAATACCTTGAGAAACATCCAGAACCAGAACCACAGGATTGTCTAATCCATGACGATTGGGTGTCTGCTGTGGCAGTGTGTGAAAAATGGTTGGTCTATGTCGTATTCACATTTTGACGCTGCATTCTATTGCGCTATTAACTCCTTTATAGGATATTGACTGGGTGTTACGATAACACCTTACATATCTGGACTACAAAGGGAAAACATAGACTCACAATACCAGGGCACACATCTCCCATAAAAGCTGTAGCATGGATCTCGCTGGGTGAAGAAACTGGAACTTTTGTTAGGTACAGATTCATGAACGAACTATTGAACTATAAAGAATTTATAAATTTATCTGAATTACAGTGCCTCGCAAGATCAGACAGCTATAATATGGGACTGGAACATATCAGGGAACTCCGTAGATTGTGTTCACGTTTGTAAAGGACATGAGCGAAGCTTGGAATCTGTAGGTGTCAATTATGATTCCAGTCTAATGGCCACAGGCTCATGGGACACGATGTTAAAAATATGGTCAGCCTGTTAGTACCTTCAGATATATAATATAAAAATTATTTAAAATTCACTGTATCGACAATGGCTATCTTTTTAACAGCAACACAGGATGACGAAGACGGAGAGTCAAGTTCAAAGAGGATAAAAACAGAGCACGGCAAAACCAGAGTAATTATCCTTCATTAGAATAAATGCTATTTATTAAACGAATTAATAAAGAAACATGCATTTTGCAGACGCCAAAAGTAACATTAAAAGGACATAAAGAAGCAATAAGCAGTGTAAAATGGTCTGACAAATCAGAAATCGTCACATCCTCCTGGGATCATACCCTAAAACTCTGGGATTCCGAACTAGGTGGAATAAAACAAGAAATCCCAGGTAATAAAAGTTTCTTCGATGTGGATTATTCCCCATTATCAGGCACCTTGATAACAGCATCAGCAGACAAACACATAAGACTTTACGATCCTCGATCATCAGGTAAGAAACAAACAGTAAAATAACTTACCATAAGAAAATAACCATCCTTACAACAATCGTGACATACTTTCCTGCAGAAGGTGCAGTAGTGAAAGCAACCTTTACCTCGCACACACAGTGGGTGCAATGCGTAACATGGTCAACAACACAAGATTACTTGTTCTTGTCCGGTGCTTATGACAACCAGGTGAAATTATGGGACACTCGAAGGTAAGACCATAATAAACCAAGAGTTCCAGGTTCCCTTACGGTATTAAAAATTATCTTATTCATTCTCCAAGTCCAAAGGTACCTCTCTTCGACCTCTCAGGACACGAAGACAAAGTCCTCAGTTGCAACTGGTCGAACCCCAAATTGATGGTATCGGGTGGTGCAGACAACACAGTAAGGATATTCAAATCCAAGTACGCAATGCGTTGAATCCCTGTAAATCGTATACCTTGTACAATAAATTAATCTTAATAATTAAAGGATGTACCTGTTTCTTACCACAAGCACATCCTGCCCCCTTGAATCCATCCTGGAGAACATAGAATGTACATAACAAGGCATATAACCTTACCCTTACCACCAATATAACATTACACGAAGTTGGACATAATTCATGTAAAATCTTTTCATACGAATCGTTGAGAAAGTTCATTCTGCTTTATTGATTTAGGTATTTCATCTTCTCGTCTCGTCTTAACAGCACATACAGAATCGTACAGTAATTTCTAGACAGCGAAACCGCAAACGAGGAAACGAACGAACGTGGAGTCCAGAGTGACATTCGAGTAAATCGCGAGTGCTTAATCGCGGTATATTCGATTAGCTAATCCGACAATAGAGATTCGGAGACAGTAATTTTCTCAGGAGAGTAAAACTCGATCGAGGAAGCGAACGATCGTAGCCGTACCTGCGATTCGTACAACTAACAAAAGGAACAGGCAGGATTTCATACGTTTCTCATTTACCTCACTTTCATAATTCATGAACCCTCAAAAAAAAACGAGCCCACGTTTAAAGTAGGAAAATCCCCGTAAAGGAGACCAACGGATCGTTATCCTCTAGCTAACGTTGAAAGAAGCAAAGGGAAGAAAAAAAAAGTAAAGGGACGAGGAAAATATCATTTCTTTCTATTAATCGTTCGATATTTTCTTATTCTCTTTTTTTTTCACTTTTTCTTTCTTTGTATCCCGTTGTTCATCCACCTTGAAAAAAACGTACGAAACTATGCGCAAGTATAACGCTAGGACACATTTGTTCCAATCCACATTATACAGTAAACACAGTGCGGTCTCTGTAAATAGGCAGATGGTATTTTTTTTTCATGGTTTCATATTAATCTCTCTCTCTTTCCTTCTGATTCTCGTATCTCGTTTTTATCACGCACTCTCTCTCTCTCTAATAATTTCATACACGCATCTCCCTTTTACGTTCGCCTATCTTTTCAGCTATGTATATTTTTCTCTCTCTCGCACGTTCAATCTCTCTCTCTCAAATTCTCGTTCACTCTCTCACTCTCATACACGCACGTGGCATCTTCGCAGCAGTGTCTCCTTCCTTCCTTCTCTCCCTCTCCCCCTCTCTCTCTCTCTCTGTCTCTCCTTGTTACTCTGAATCTACCTCCTTAGTCGCTCATTTCGTTTGTCGCCGCCGTTTTTTCATTCTCCCGTGTGCTTCGCGCTTTCCTATTAATCTCATCCCACTTGACCCTCGCCACTTAATTGTTCTTAGTTTACCTCCCTTCTCTTCATCAAAAGACTTTATCTCTAAGTCTTCGTTTTTTTAACCCCCTTTTTATTAATCCCTAACCACCCACCCCACTCACGCACACCTGGCTTATCTCACACAAAGACTAGCGTTATTTCATCATCTTTATCTTCAGCGTCTCTTTTTTTTTCGTATTTCTTCATTTTTTTTTACCACCCCTCGAACGATCCAAAATAAACTAAGGGCACTTTTAGTGGCTTATGCCCTGTCCTTACACGAGTTTTCATGAAAAATCTAATTCTGACCGTTGTTAAACTTTGTTTTATTACAGCACCTATCGACTTCTAAGAGTCCCTAATTCTTAGCTAGCTATGACACACTTGCCTTAGATCTCTAGGGGTTGTATTTTTAATAATAAGATTTTTTTGTTGTTTCCTCTTCTGCCTCCTCCTCCTCCTCCTCTTCCTCGTCGTCATCCTCTTGTCTCGTGTCTACGTGCTACGCCTCGCCAGAATTTTTCTTTTTTTTTTGTTTCTTTGTTATTTCCTTAAACCTTACACCTAGGGAAATCCTATTTAAACGATCTCTCGCAATGTTTTACATCCTAAAGTCCGCGCGCATCGTGCCTCATCTCGTTTTCTCTCTACTCCTTGGAACGGTGAGTTCAATTTGTTTTTTTCTCTCGGGCTTTCTCTCTTTTTTCCTCGTCTTCCTTCCTTCCCTTACTCCTCATTGGTCACAACACCACACGACACGCAAATCTCTCGGCGGAGAAGACAAACCGTCAAAGAAAGACAATTACCAAGTAAACAACAACAAAAAATAAAACGCGTTAGACAATAATCGTAGCTTAACGTCAAACGGACAGAGAGTAAAATTAAGAGAATACAAAAGAAAAAGGAAGAAAAGAAAATAAATTAAAGGCAAGACCAACACGAAAGATCGCGATGTCTCGTGCCACGACAGGATTGGACATGTAAAGAAGAGGGAATCCAGAAAAAAAGGAAAACCCTCCAAAGAAAGTACCGAAAAAGATGAACTCACGGAGAAGGAGAAAACCAGAGAGAAGGGTGGGGATGACAATATTTATATACGTTTACACCAACAAAAAAAAAGAAACAAACGGAGAGAAACAAGCCGAAACAACAGCCATAAGAACAAGAGGTCGAAGTGCAAGTGGAAGTAGAGACAGTAGCAGGTAGAAGAGAAAAGTAACAAGAAAAAAAAGAAAACAAATTCAAAAAGGACACTTAATTGACTAATTAATCACCTATGAAATTACTTACTACGAAAAGAAAAACAACGAGAAGTCAAAAAAACAGAAAAAATAGAACAATGCTCTGTAATAAGGAATTAAAGAGGGTTGGGGGTTGAAGAAAAGAAAAAAAAAAACCTTGCCAACCGAGGAGCAACAGCCAGCAGCAGCAGCAGCAGCAGCGATAGCGGCGGCAGCAGCAGCAGCATCATCAACAGCAGCAATAGTAATAGTAATTGTTTACTAGTACTAGCGATAGTAATAGTAGTGTAATAGTAATAGTGATAGTAATAGTTGCTAGTAGTAGTAGTAATAGTAGTAGAGTAGGTGTAGGAAGATGGGGACGAGGAGAACTGTACAAAAGTGTCGACGGGAACGATCGGACACTTTGGAAAAAACTTTAAAAACTAATCCTTAGGTCGCATACTCCTTAATTACTTAATTAAAAACACCCTATAAGATACGATTTTTTTTTTGTGTCGCTACAATTAACCCTAAGAGCTACGTGGGGATACTAATTGCTACGGAGACGCTAGAATTTCTAGAAAGCTTACAAGAAAGCATCATCGTCATCCGGATCATCAATCGCGATGAGATATATGCAAGAGTAAAGAAAAAAAAAGGTCGCCAGGTATCCTAGTACCAGGTATTACCTTTTTCTCTTTTTCTCTGTCTCTCTCTCTCTCACACACACACACGCCTCAAATAAACTCGCCTCGCTCTTTTCATTTTTTCTCTCAACCTTCTTTTTTTTCTTTCTTTTTGTTTTACCACTTAAATCTGTCCTTGTCCTTAACATAACCCGGCCAGCCCAAGCACCCGGCCCGCGGTGCGCAGCAAGCAAGTCCTTACTAAGAATTTATTATTTTTTTTTCTCCTTCATTAATTATATTACAGTAGACAATATACGTTGTAGAATAATAATATATTTAATATGAATAGCCAGTCAGTCTTGACGGGTGCGAGGTGCATAGGCTGAACGGTGCCCCACCGTGGCCGTAACGTCCCACGCGACAGCTGTCTCATCCTTCATCTCATCCCATTGTAATTAATAATCCAATTAATTTATCCGACCTAAATTAATTAACAATCCCACCAAGAGGCTCGCGCCCATACCGACAGAGCAAAGAAAAATACAAATTGCAATGCCGATCAAATAATTACGTTTTCTCGTGTCAGCCAGTGTACAATCATATCGTTCCTTGATCATATCGCCCTTATCACGAGCTCAATTATCATCTGTAGCTTTCCTCTAATTCTTCGTCTTACTCGCTCTCGTTTTATCTCGTAAACGCCGTCCTTTCTCCTTTTGCAATTTTTCTTTCTTTTCTTGTCTTTAATCCACTATTACTCCTACTGGTCCTCTCCACTTGTAGCAGGGCTAACGGCGAGGCATTCTCCTACCCTTAAAACGGTACATCCTAATTACAAACTATCTACCCTATCTAAGTGTTATCCTTATCTCGACGAAATTCTAGACAAAAGTGCTTCCATTTTTTTTTCCTTTCTTTCTCTCTTTCTTCCCTCCCACTTCAAATCCACAACCACCCGCGCGAATAACCCTAATTCATAGTCAACGCCTTAGCTACGCAAAACTCTTACTCCCCCGGGTTTTTTTTTTCATTTTTTTTTCTTCTTCGATTAAATCTAGCAGTGTTAATCACCTTGAGATTGTGTTAATTGTATGTATACGTGAAATTGTGTGGATGTTTTGTAAACACTGTGTGTGTGTGTATATCGTCCACGTCCATGTATTACGTCCAGGGGTCAGATCGGTGTAGGGGGTCATCGTCCGGATTCGCAGTCGAAAGATTCTTAGTCGTCAATTATTTTTCATTTTTTGTTTCCTCTTTTTTTTTAAATAATAATATTTAATAATTTAAACGACATCCCCCCGCTCCCTGACTTATCGACTGTAGATAATAATTAAATCTTTTTTTAACCTCTTGAAAATGACGCGATAAGGGGGGAAAGGGGGGGCGGCGGCGCGACTTTACTACACGCGGCATCCGCGGACTCCGGCGATTGACTCAGGACTTTTTTGTTTTTACTATTTTTTGGCTTTTTTCCCCTCGTTTTGCATCTCTCTCATACTCTCATTTACTCTCTCTCTCTCTCTCTCTCTCTCATGCATTCTTACTCTCTCAGAATGTCTGACGGTCGCATACACGAGACGCACTGGCACGAGAGAACGTGCAAGCGTCGCGACGCCTTACGGACGCGCTCGCACGCGTAACATCGAGGGAACGAGGAAGTGGATACTTTGAAAAAAAAAAAAAATATATAAAAAAAAATTTCAATTATAGAAAAAGTATGCCCCCACCCGGTATCCACGGATTCCGACGGTTGCCCTTTACGTGGTTATTATTATTTTTTTCGTTTACTCGTTGCTGCTTCATTTCTTTTTAAATCTTTTGTTTTGCACATCCCTGCCCGGTGCCGCCTTCGCGCTCATCGTTTTTCCTTCTTCTTCTTTTGGTCGTCACAATAATATTAGTTACTTAGTACAAGTTCTATCAGTAAAATTCTCGAAATTCACTATTTTTAATCACATGTGATTCTCTCGCCTCTCCTTACGCCTTTTCACCTCATCCCGTTCCTCGTCGTCACTACGGCCCAACCGTCATCAGTCATTGTGACGATAACAATCGTCATAGTCATTTGCTTCTTCAATCATTCGCCTACATAGGGGGTCATCCTTCCGACAGTACGTAATCCTATTTATCCGTTAGATCTACTTTTTTTCCCTCTTAAATCTGAAGATTTCCAATTTTCTTCTTCGACTCATCCATCTTTCATTTTAATTTCTCTTTGATATTAATCGGCCTCTTAAAAAATAGCTCGTATCCCCAAAAGCGATGTCTTTGTCTTTTATATCTCTCTTCCTCGCTCTCGCGCGTATTCACTTTCTCTCACCCTCCCCTCTTTTTCTCTCTCTCTCCACGTTTCCCACTGCTCTCATAAATCATCATCGTACCACCTCTCCCTCTCTATCGTCATCTTGTTCATCAAATTGTGATGTACCAAAATAAACTAAATATATTATTTACTTCAAGTTTCAACAGTGTAAAAATCTTTTTTTTTCTCTTTTTTTTTCAATCTCCTCCCCGCGCACCATAGACGACGTGTTGTCAATAATAGTAAATCGCTTTCACACTTTTTTTTTCATCCTTTTCTTTTCACCCCTCTCTCTTTACCATTAATTATAATAATACAGCGTGGTATTATTATCGTAATATTATTAATAATAGCTACGAATCGCCTCTACGTTCTACCTAACTACCTCTCGTCTCTTGCCAACATATTTGGTAGAAAGCTTTTTTTTCATATTTCTCTCTCTCTCTCTCTCTCCTTCGTTCCTCATCACGCCTACGCGACTTCCCCCACTCTTGATATTTCCACAGCTTATCATTCGTTCCAATAATAAAATCACGATTTCACTTTCAAAAATTTTTCTTTTTCATTTTCTTCTGCTCTTCGAATCTCAATGGATATACCCAGCGGTTCTCTCTCTTGATACTGGAGGGTGGGTTCTAAGTAGTACATAAAGGGATGGACTACGTGGGCCAGTAATCTTTCTCTTCTCTCGTTCGATATTGCCTTGTCCTAGTCATTTTCCAGTTTTTATTTCCAGCGTCTCTCACAATGGTCGTTGATAGTAAACAATACTTTCCGCGTTCACCAAAAAACTTCCCGCTAACCTGCCCGCAGGCCTTATAACGCGTCCATTCGTTATTTTAGCTTTGAATTTTATTATTATTTTTTTTTAATCATCTCACGTCCCGTTTCTTCCGCCGCAAAGGACTTCACCGCAGCTTCCCTTCACCACTGTCGATCAATTCTCATTATCGTTGCGTCGCACACGTCATCGTTCCGTCACAACGTGATTTCACATTCCCGTGGCATAAACGGTATCGATTACGGTTTTCGGCACAATAAATTAATTAACACACTAGCTATTTATCGCAGTTACGGGTCCGCGTACACGTGTGTCCGTACTACCTGTTTTTCCAAAGTTTTCGAATGTATTACGTTTTATATATTTAGCATCTCTCTTTAATACGCGACGTCTTCGGTTCTCTTCCTTGTCTTACTCGTACAGCATTACCATACGATTAGATTCTGACAATTTTACAATACCGGTGGTTAACAAGGAACCCGTTCATTTGATTTCGCATCGATGACACCTTCCTTCTTTTTATTATTTTTCTTGTATTCGGCTCTTCTTGCATTCTCTGTCTCTCATACACACTTTCTCTCTCTCTCTCTCTCTCTCTGCCAAACTCTCTCGCTTTCTCTCTAGCACATTCTTACCCCCGTTCACACATTCAATTCACCTTTCGCGCACGTTCATTCTATACAAATGTGTTATATCGTCACATTCCCAGGCAGATGGACCAGTTCTTTAATATTTTTTGGCAAAAAAAGGCCAAAGAAAATCCAGTTACTTAGTGGCAACGTGTTTTTTTTTTTAAATCTCATGCTGATTTTCTCTCTCTCTCATTCTCACACACGCACACGGATTTCTATACAATAGTAAAAGTCTATTCGTCGAAAAAGTCCATTATCCTTATTCATTTTTCTTTTTTAATTATTATTCTCGCGTGAAAATCGACAAACATAGGGGGGGCGTGACGTTTTCTGTTTCTTTATATATTTTTATATATCTCTCTCTCTCTCTGTTCTGAGAAACTTCGCTCTTCGTCTCGTTAAACGCGGCAAAAGACCGACAGAAATATCGAATAATTAAACCTTTAACTAGAAGATCGAAAGATTTGGCTCGAGGGGTTCATTCCGCGTTCTTACGATTTTCTTCCTCCTCCTACACCTCTTCCTCCTCCTCCTTCTCCCGTTATTAGTAATTTTTTTTTATTCGTTTATTTCACGTATTTTCATTTTTTTTCGTTTTCCTCTTAAACTTCATCATTTTAAATACGATACCGACGATTAAAAATATATTATAATAGTTTTTCAGCGTCGTCCCGTGATCGAGCGGACTCGTCTGAAAAGGCACGATTCTAAAAAAAATATTCTGTTCACTTCACTGTACAATTAAAAACGGATACCCATCGCCTTCGTTTTACTCGTTAAACCGTTACTCATAAATACAACGCTCTAAAAAATTACTATACGTTCTCCGTACGCGTTATTTTTCCTCGTCTTTCGTTTCCTCCATTTTTTTCAATCCCGTTCGACCATCCTTTCCCTCCATGTCCTTCGCTCTCCTCTTCGTCATCCCGTGTCTCACTGAGCTCTCTCGTCGTCGACGTGAGAAACAGATTTTTTTCTTGCTTCCCTCGTGGTGCCCGTCGGATTGGATCTTAGTTTTCAGTATCGTTAACTTCGTTCGCGCATTAATAAATACGTCCCGGAGGACCATTTTTCAAAAACGGAACAATTGGGGGGGAGGAACGAAACGCACAACGCACAAAGACGTAAGAAAACATTTTTTTTTCACAAGATAAACAAAAATGAAAAGGTTGCAGGAAAATAACAAAAAAAAAAGAACGTACACAAGTTCGCGAGTACAGGACGAATAAAATGATACGACTTTGTTTTAACGGATAAGAATAAAGTTGTCCCAAAAACAAAAAAAAAGAGTTAAGGAAAAGCCGGAAGTATACAGGGCGGCTCGTACTGGTCGTGAATGTCAGAAAAAGAGAAAATTATGTGACGTTATTACAATATTTCTTTTTTTTTAATATACTTTTTCCCTTTGGTCACACCTCATTCGTTCTTCGTTAATCTTATTTTTCTTTCTTTTTTCTTTTCAAAGAATACAACCACGTATATCGTTTTGTGTGCCCAGCATGGAATGTCTGAACGAAAAAAAACAATGCGATTAGAGAGTGCGTGTATACAGTGTTACTTTTACGTTTTTTTTTTTATCAATAATTGTCTCTTCGGGTATACAGTGTACAGTGTGACATTGTATGTACCATGTATACGTGTCTCTCGGATGAGTGTTACTTTTATGTGGAAAACATTCTTTTTTTTTATTACAGCGTGTCCCGCACGACGTACAAGGACATCGAGCGTCACGCAAAAAAACGCGGAATCATGATCTCATTTTTTTGTCCCCTTTAATATTTCAACGAACTCCTACGCATTTGGAAGTGTACCTTTCTCTCTCTCTCTCTCCCTTTTTTCATTTGCCCTCTGTAATACTACTTAGTAATCCATTGGGAAGAAATCTTCTTTGTATAGTTCTGAGCAGCGTCAATTAATAGTTTACAGTATCGTTTAAAATATTCATTTTCTTCTCTCTCTCTCTCTCTCTATCGCGCAAATCCTCTTTCACACTCGTCACTCTCTCTTTCTCTCTCTCTCTCTCTTTCTTCCTCTCTCATGCACTCGCGCAGTCTCTCCACGTCTCTCTTTAATTCTTGCTCTCCCTCTCGCTACGAATTAACGCTCTCGAAGCGTTTGCGGCCTCGAGAAAAAAAAACCTTATCGTCACCTTAGTTAAATGTAATACCTAAAAGTTAACCTGGAAGCCTATCAGCTCGACGCTAAATCGCCCGTGTTTATATCGTATTCTTTTTGTCTCCCCTGTTATTTAATATTTTTCTCGTCTCATTCTCACTGTCGATATATCAATCGTTCTCTGCCTTCCTTTCTGGCACACGACACACACTCTCTCTCCCTCGCTCTCGCTGTCCCATTCCCAATCTATTTACGATCTCTCTCTCTTTCTCTACGGGCTTTATAAACGGTTGTAGGGTGCTGGTGCCCACCGAGTCGTCGATAGTCGTAGTTTCAGTGTCGCAGTTGTATAGTCGTGGTCACACAGTCAATAATGAATGTCGCAGCGAGTCATAGGCACGAGTACTCGCTCCTCTCACAGAAGGAAGAGGAAAAAAAAAAGAAAAAAAAAAAAGAATATATATTTATAGAGTTATCAACATTCACTCCTTCTACTCGTTGCAAAATATTCCCTACTACTTCTCGCACCTAATTTATACGCATCTTCGGTGGATAAAACGTACAAAAGATGGCTGGCAAGTCAATTTTATCATGAGGAAGAATCTTGTCTGACTTTTTACGTAAATGTATTTTTTTTTTCGTTTTGTTTTCTTTACTCTCATCGTTTCTATTATTTTTTTTTTCTTTCTTCATTAATTATAATCCCTCGTATCAACAGGTATACCGCTTCTAACTTATGTAACCCTCGGCATAGTCGTATCTGAAACAGGAAAATTAGCACTGAAGCAACGAAGGAATCGTTCGTGAACACTTGTCACGAAGGAGGGATTTATAAAGTAGCCCTTGCGTTAACCGATGATCTCGCGAGAGAAGAGTACAACGACGTTATCATTGACGGGAGAGAAAATTTTCAATGATCCCGCGAAAATAGGACAGGTTTAATTGTTTGCAAGAGCTATTATCGCATTCCCCACCCCTTTCCCTAGCTCGCTATCTCACGCTCCTACCCGCAAAACTATCTTTGAATTTTCCACATTAACGTACGGCGAACGAGGTGACCCCGCGCAGCCTCCCTAGATAAAACGTACTGGATCTTCTTCCTTGCTCTAGGAAAAGTGCCGAGGTAACTTCTAGACTCCTCTTCATTTAGTAGCTATACTAATAGACTATACTCGGTCTCTAACCTATAAACTGTGGCCTACTTGGGCTGCTGAGCCTGGTATTGTTGATAGGAGTCGTCCGGGGATGCTGCGTTACTTGTCTGTTCGGAGTCACCCAACGGCATCGTATGAATAATGCTAGGCGCTGGGTAAGTGTACGGGTAGGGATGCGGGCTCGCTGCTATGTACTGAAACAGAGAGAGAGAGACAAATAGCTGAGATAGAAGTAAAGTTAGGTAAGGATGATTGTGATGATAATGATGATGATAATAATAATAATAGAGCGAACAGATGAATTAATTGGTTCGGTTAGGAATCGAATCTGTACTGTCATATTACTGATTGTGATTCTTGAATAAGAGTACTTACGGAACCGGTGCCAAGATGCAGAGTGGACATTTGAGTGGTAAGCTGGGGAATCATACTGTACTGCGGATTGCTAGGATCTGCCGATGGCATCATCTACGGGGACGTAAATAATAATTCTCAATGAGATTCACGGCAGAGAGACTCCTCGGCATCGAAACCGATCCAACTGTAATAAACGCGAACTGAAAGATCACTGAGTAACGTAAACTCACGTCGACCTGTTGCATATGCGGTGGACCGGTTTGCACCAGGTACGGAGTGACCCAAGGAGTTCCTGGCACGCTGTATCCTGGCACTGCCTGACCATAATGACGACTGTACTGGGCGAGGGTCGCGGCAGGCAACATGTGAGCCGTCGCGACGCCGTTCTGACCGACGCCACTGGCGTCGTAGTTCAGAGTCATGTTCTGAAACAATAATTCAAAGGAGAAGGACGATTACGGCCCGACCATAGTCATCGTCATCGAATCTTTGGTAAAGAATAAAATCATCAAACGCCGATATCTTACGTCTCCGGTTTCTCTCCACATTGTACTTTTGTAAAGTGACTTCTTCTTATTGCCTCCGTCGGCAAATTTAACTAGTAAGGGATCCTTGGCTCCCTGTAGCGTCTTTCCATTGAACATCTGAATGATCTGTTCGCACTTTTCTTTGGATTCCATTCTGAAAGATGAAAATTCAACGTAAACGTCACGACAACAGTCCCGATCGTTATGCAAAATTTAATTAATTCCCTACGGCGTAAATAACATTCGCAATTACCTTGCAAATCCAACGCCTTTACTCTGCCCGGACGTGTCGCGTAAGATCCTGGTGGAGATGACCTGACCGTACTGAGCCAGCATTGCCTCGACGTCGTTCTCCTTGAAGTTCAGCGGCAAATTGGCGATGTACAAGTTGGTGGGGTCCTGCTCCTGTTGCTGAGGAACGAATAAATATGCAAACCACACGCCTCTCCTCGACGAGCAAGCTTAACTCTCGCGAATTAACAGGGGGGGCAAGGGGGGGGGGGGGTATCGAAGGGTGGAAAGGGGGTGGTCAGGTGATACGAGAGTGGGAAGAAAATCAAAATAAGAAATTCATAAAGATCGTTATCTATCCTCGCCACGACTTTCAATGGAAAATCACACCGTATACAGCGAAGTCACGCGTAAAATCCATGAGAATTGCTATTGGATCAAAACGAAAAGAAAAAAAAGAAAAAAGAAAATCATTACGGACAATATACATTTCTACGACGCTTCTTCTCGTATTCTAGAAGTTTTCCATAGCGACTCGATGGCCAGGATAGAAGTTTCGTCAACGCTCAAAGGACGTATATCTTAAATTAGTCATCGTAAAGAAAGGACTGACTGTCCCAAACGAGAAGTCAACAGAGATTTTCCCTCTCGGCAAAGAATCGCGTGAGAGAGAAGCTACTCTGGCGTTAGGAAAGCTGAGTATTTTGATACCGATTAATCAATTAATTTTGTTATAAAGCTAGATGTTACTAGTGTCCGAACGAACTATCCGATAATGCAATGCACACGTGGGTATTGTCGAAAAACATAAACGTGTATATATATACGTATATTATATATACACGAGATAGGATCGTGTAATTGAATTTTGGAAAAGGATGTTTTCTTTTTTTTTTTTTTCATTAAAAAAAATAAATGGTTGGACAATAAATAAATAAAAAAATAATCACGACACGATCTTCCACGTTCATTATGGATCGTTCATTTTCTCATGCTTCATGGCATTACGTTACCACATTCTGGTGGCTCTCCAAATTTGCTTTAACGTTTTCCACAACTTTCTCGTCTCTGCCATCGAACCAGCCGTTTTACGAATTTTCCTTTTGCCTACCGTCGCGCACCGACGCGCACGCTGCTGCTAACACTTAAAGGCGCGTTCTCACGTTCAGCGATCCGTCGAGCCATGCCTTTGGGGCGCGACGACGTAAGCGATAACGAAAGGACGGTTGCGGACAGAACTGGGCAGACATATTGGATCGGAGTGAAACGTGACGCGGGGAGGAACGATGACGGATGATGATGATGACGACGACGCTAACGCAAGGGATCATTGAGAGAAGAATAAATAATAAGTTTATACGAACTCAAGTACTGTCGTCGCGATTCGCGAATAGCGATTACTCATTAGCCGCGTATTAATGATTGACGATTATCATCGTCATCGAGTCGCATGTGACATTCCAAGCGTAAACAGAAAGCACAGTTTTCATATCGACGTCTCTCTCGTATGCTTCTAACGGTACGACGACTGGCACGGGATTCTTTTTTCTCTTTTCCACGCCATCGAAATAATCATCGGATCATCGATTCCTTGCGAGACCAACCGTCGCCGCGTCGATTCTCGCAAAGAAACCGTCCGAATGACATTTAAAACGACGAAACCTGAAGATCTGTATGCGAGTAAAGAAGAAAAGAAAATCCGTTCGTGTT
>JARQST010000539.1:122334-146278 GCA_030142225.1 Pachycephus smyrnensis | reverse complement strand
CGTCCGAATGACATTTAAAACGACGAAACCTGAAGATCTGTATGCGAGTAAAGAAGAAAAGAAAATCCGTTCGTGTTCAAAAAAAGAAAAACTGATCTTTCATCGCATCTTTTCTTTGCGTAAAGGTAAAACGAAAGGACAGAGAAAAAGAGAAAGATGTAAAAACAAAAAGAGGGGAAAGTCCGTTAAAAGAGGAACGAACGTTTCTCATTCGTAATCCAATGGGTTCTCGATTTTGTAAATGACGACAGACGATTCGCGACGCGCGACGATCATCCCGATTAAACGTTCCGTATTTCGCAATCATGTCTCAAGCATATTTTGAGATCCACCATTATCCGTTCAATGACTCAAATCTTTCAAAAGTTTACTACGATTACTTGAGTATACTTATACTTTACGACAATTTACTTCAATCTTGCGAATGCATTAAAAGAAAAGAACGTATAATGAAAACATTATGGTAGAGAAGCCAAGCCGATGGCATATTAATATATGTGTATATACTGACGACATTATACACATATATGAATACGATAATTATTAATGGCATAAGTATGTACGTAATGTATGTATACATATAATTACGCTTATAAATATATATATATATATATAAAATTACATATCCAAGGCAAAGATACCATATCAAAATTTTCTCAATAATCTTACATACATTTTATATATATATATATATATATATACACACACGTAAACGCACGTGTTTTAAGAATGAATTACATTTATGTATCTCGTGAGAGAGGAGAAGAGATTAGAAGAGTTAGGTACAGAGAGTGATAGTAGTAAGTAGAAAGACGTATGAAGAGAGGAAAGACACAGAGTAGATAGACAGAATTCGATCAGATAAGATTGGATCGATTGATCTGGAAGATTTCTCATGATAAACATGTATATTAAGTAAAATTAAAGAAAACAATAATTAATAATAATAAGTCAGAGTCGAACAAGATCAAGAGAATAACGTATGCGTACTCCAGTCTGGGATCTTGTGCGACTCACCGTACGGTTAAATAATCAGACACGATACGTGTAAGCCAAGTGTTTTGCCAACCAACACCCAGAGGTCATAGGGTAAGAGAGTTTTAATATTGACCACTGTATATGTATCATGTAGTGTATATATATATATATATTATGATGAAGAGCAGAGACAGCGTGCCCTTGATAGCATTGTATATATATATATGTATAACACGTATGGGAAAGGGTCTATGGCTTTTTGAGTTATTATTTGTCATATCACATGCGACAGAGCTTGTTACGTATCTCGAAAAGTTTGCTGACACCCCGTGCTTTTGAATCGCGCCGAGTTACGTAAGAATGCGAGAATCATTCGGAGTTAGTGACGGTTTTTGTCATGACAATGATGCTTGTACGATATATATAAGTTTAGCGAGCGATAACGTCAACGGGCAATAGTCTCGTAAGGATCGTAATGGAGAATGATCGTGTCTCTGAGTTGGTGTGATTAATTCTTGCATGATCTCAAGACTCCTTTCCTTGGTTGCTCTTGGTTCAGTTAATGACACTATCAAGTGAGGAATGCTTGGCTGCGCGATACTGGACATACGTGAATAGCGGGAGTCAATGACTTGATTGATACTGCATGGGAATCGTGATTAAATATTTGTGTTAGACTGTTTTGGAAGGTCCTTGACGGTTAATGATCTCGCGTGATATAATAGATGAGAGTGAGGAGATCATCGATTACTTAGTTTCTGTTTTGGCACGATAACCCTTGGTAACTACGGAACTTTGTCTTTGCTGCCGTACATCTAGGCGACTTTTGTCTTTGTTTCATTCGTTCTTTGTTTCGTCTTAGCTTATGACTAATATTTCTTTTCTCTCTTTGGTCGTCTCTATCCTTTTGTCATGTACTCTCCCCCTCGTAATGGCTGCCGAATGTTTGCCACGGTCGTTTAGCTAGAGCGACATGACGAATTATCGATTCGCGACGAGATCGTTGCTTAAATTAGTGCTGAAACCAATGCAATTCTCAGACATGACGTTGTAACGTGTTGACATAGCAGTATGAGCAATTTGTGGCCGAGGTATAGCAGCAAGCATCGACAGGTTGGTAGGTACGTAAGTGAGAGAGAGATAGAGAGAGTAGAAAGAACGAGAGCGTAAGAGAATAAAGAATAGAAGGGGAAAAGATCATGATGATAAATTAATGGATATTAAAAAAAAAGAATAATAAAATATACATAAACAAGAGCTGAGTCGACATTTGGACAAGCAGAAGGCCTTTCGTGAAGGATGGGTAACGAAAGGACAGGAGAAAAGGAGGTGACAAAAAATAAATAAAAATAAAAAAACCATTAAAGACAGTCTTCTCTCTTGTTCAAGTTAAAGATACTCCCATTAATAATTCTTGAGCTGATAAAGCTCGTTGCCTATACGCTCTTCGCGTAAAGCGAATCCAAGGAAAAGTGTCGCCCAAGAACCACAATCAAAGAGAAACGATAAGTCCCAAGAGGAAGGAGCTCTCGCTTTAAAGAGAATCTCAAAGTTTTATCTCTCAAGCATCCGGAGGATTTCCAAGTACGTGCTCCCCGCGGAAACGTTACTGGCAAATGACAATTTTATTCGATACACTATCCGACAGGTAGATGTAAGAGGATGACAGAAAGAGAGATAGAGAAAGAAAGAGGAGGGAAGGATACGAATTGGAAATGAAATCAAGAAAATTGGAGTAAATGAGAGAAAGAGAGAGAGAGAGAGAGAGAGAGAAAGAGAAAGAGGTTTACTGTTACTCTGGTATTACTGTACTTGCATGCACAACCAACGTACACTGGCCAGTCTACGGAGCAACCAGATACCCACTTTCGCCATCTGCGCTTGGATGCCCTTGGCGACCAGTGCTTTCACAGCACCCTCTGCCGCCACCGGTGACTCAAAGTCTACAAAGCCATAACCTGAAACACAATGATTTAACGTTAGCCAATAAGTCATTGGACCCTACCGTACCCGTACCCGTGCGACATCGTGCTCGATTATACGACTATACGTAATGTAGTATGTACACGGTGTCAGGACGACGACGAGAACGTCGTACCGTCGTATAACGCGACACTACAATTAACTACGTAGACGACGTTGCAATTACCGTTAGCCAAAAGTATACCGTAAGGATTATAAGGTTAAGCCGACAGCGATTAGAATTTACGTCTAATACGATTTCTGTACGTACAGAGAAAATTGGTCAAACGAAGTTTTATCTCCACGTGAATATTAATAGGCAGTGGTTTACCTTTTGCTCTTTCGCTCGAGCCAAACTTTCACGCTGGGAAAACCAGCGAGTAAGGAACGGACACGCGTCTTCGTCGTGTTAAGCGTTAAAACCTCTATGGTTAATTGTCAGACTTCAATTTGCGTATGTACAATTTGATATATTAATTAATGGAGCGTGATACTGGTACTCCTTTACTGGACTTTGGCACGGGTACAGAAAGGTTAACCATAAGACCGTGATAATGGACCCTTTCCAGAGAGACAAAAGAGAACGCGCGTACAACTAAAAAGTGTCAAGTTCAACTAAGTACCTTTACATTTATTTGTGTTTTTATCCAGAATCGCCTTTGTAGAGGTTATAGTCCCGAACCTGCAATGACAGAAAGGTATGATACATCGATAAAAGCTCGATCGATAGATTAGACTGAACACGATATTGATTGATTAAACGGGGATTACATACTGAGCACACATATTCACGAGGTCCTTATCGGTCGTGTTTTGGTTGAGGCCGCGGATGTACAGATTCGTTTTGGATAGCTGCTCCGTTTGTTGGCCCTGCATCGCATTATTGCTAAGACTGGTACTCATGGTGCCACTTTGACTTCCCGTGGCACTGCTCGAGCTGCTATGAGTATTCGCCGGCGAGGACGCCGTGGGCACCCGTTGACCTCCATACTGCAAACACCATAAAGTAACCAGGAGATTAGTTTCACGGAAAGAGAGAAAGAGAAGAAAAAAATAACACCACTTAAGACCACAACAGTAAATTGCTTATTGAACTTACTGCAGAGTCTACAGCAACTCGCAAACGCGTGTTCACCCAATCGGAGAATGAATTATCCAAGAGAATGAGAGGTTATGGGATTTTATAAATTCTAATTAACCATTGATTAACGATCGACAAGATCAATCGAGTGGATCCAATAGATCCCAAAAGGTACAGTAGAGTGTACCTGAAGAAAAGCAAGTTAAACGTGACCTTTTCCTCATGGCATTTAGGTCTTGAGGTGGGCTAGTCTCTCCTCTCTCTCTCTCTCCCCCCTTCTGTGTCTCTCTTACGCACGACTAGTATCTACGTAATAAATAAAAGCCTGCAAGCGCACAAAGTGACGTGTAATAGAACCGCCAGAGAGCAGCGGCACCATAGAAACCCCCCCAATAAAGAAGCATCCCTCACCGATGCATGCTGAGCGTAGGTGGTTGCAGCGTAGGGGTTCGCCGTGGGCGGAAGCTGCTGGGCACCGGCAGGCATTTGCGCAGCGGCGGCCGCAGCAGCTGCAGCTGGGGGGTACCGAGTATACGGTTGATATGCAGCAGCAGCTGCGGCTGCATGAGTAGGCGCTGCACCCCAAGCACCAGTACCGCTTGCTCGATACTGCACGGGATTTCCTCCACGAGGACCTCCTCCAGCGCCTCCCTTCAGTCCATGTCCACCGGCAGTGGGACCCACGCCTCCTACACCGGCACCAGCGCCGGCACCTGCACCGGCACCTGCACCCGCACTACCGTTGTTCGCCCCCGCGTACGTTGGCCGCGGTCCATTCGTACCCTGCAAAAAATAAAAATTCTCATTATTATGCCAATCTCCACAAACTTCATCAACCAATCGTACACTTGAATGACAAACAATAAACTGGACCAAACCAAGACTGGACACAATTTTACTTACTAATTTCAGGAACAACCTCAGACCAATGAAAGATAAATTTTAATTTACCTCAATATGAAAAATTACCAACAAAGACCAACCCTGATTCATATCCCTACACCCCCTCCACCCTATGAATCCTTATCATCAATCCTATCTCGTTATCAACTCCTTTCTACACAACAGCCATTATTCAAAATCCTCTGACATTTAAGCACTCTATCTCGCTATTAGTCATTGAACCAAAGTCCAAAGGACGTTAAGAATATTTTATTGAATTATGGTGAAGTACAGAGTAACTAACCTAACCTCCTTATCCAGGATACGCACACTCACTACTTTATCATGATGGACGCATATTCAATTCTTCATTGCTATCATGATTCACGATCAACTAGTATGACAGGAATTGATCTGCTCAAACTGCTATAGTACGATACACTATTATAACCATTGTATATTCTATTATACATCCTCGCTTACTACGGCTAATAAGACCTTGCTTATCAGGCTATCAAACTGTTACTGATCTTCTACAATCTATATTCTATACTATAGTCTGTACTGGTTCTCCGCCAGGTACCCTAAGGTAACAAGTGAGATCAATTAACATACTGGTAGCACTTAGGGTACTAACAAGCACAGCTACCAAGCAGAGACCGTTGCTTCTTCTCGCTGATGTTACTGTTGGCACAAGTAGAGTCCATAAAGCATTCGGAAAGTCTGGTCACTGTCATTAAGACAAGAGAGTACTTTGGTAACGTGTAGTCCAAGAGTGAGCCGACTAAAGTCTCTGGGTAATAGATAACGCTATCGCCAGCGACAACAGAGCTCAGGTCCGGTTTACATACACATTAGTTATGGGACTCCTTCGTGGAAGTACTATTGAGATTGTTAATGATGTTGGCAATACTTTTTTTAATTCCTCTCTCTCTCTTTTTTTTTTCCTTCATAGAATTACGGGGTCTGGCAAATCTTAAGGGGATCAGTGTAGAGTGATAAACGTCAGTTGGTATGTGTAAATTATAATTTTTTTTTCCCCTTCACTCTCACGTACCGCTTTGCTCTATGGTAAGTCTAGAGTGAAGTTAGCGCTGAATGAATCGAGATACCAATTTGCGATTCATCAATCCAAACTCGTTTTTTTTTTCCTCGTTAGTTCACAAAGAAGAATATGAATGGACGAAGCTGCGAGTGTCTGCGTGAAAGGTCATTTTTTATATCATGACCCCTGTCAAGTAACGCGTTAACGCACGTCAATGAATTGGTACTACACTGTCGAGATGTCAAATAATTTCATTCCCCTTCCTTTCGGCCGCGTTCTCACCGATATACATAGACGGCGAACGTCGCTCGACGCTTCCTAATGAAAATCCCAAACAATTCCCAATAGGCGATATCACTTTCAACAAAGCATTGAGTGTCCAAAGTACAACGCGCAAGTATCCCTTACAGTGAAGTATTCGCGAATAGCTCAAAAGTCATTTCCCTCTGTGTAAAAGCCATTAAGAAAGTTGGATGGAATCGTTTGAACAGTGAATAAACACGCGAGGCAAAGTCGAGTCACGCGAATCATCGATTACAAGAATTTTTCAAATTCCCACGAGAAGCAACGATACACAGTGAACAAACCTAACAACAATTCCTCTGTCCTGACCTGTCATCCATATAGAATATCCCACAACCGTCTTTCCACCCACAATGCCAAGCACCTCAAAGTGAGAGAGACAGTGCCACTACATAAAAGACACTGCCTTTCTCCCTCCTGACCGTCATCATAACTGTACCACCATAGTCAATAAAACTGAGAGGAATATTCTTAAAAAAAAAAAATGATACTGATCAACGTAGTAACCGAATCAAGCACGAGACGAGAGTGGTGTCCATTGCAATGAAGGGAACCGAACGTGTTAATGCTCGAGGATGCTTTGGGGTGCAGAGAGGAGACGCATAGGAGGGGTTGCCCGTGGGAGCGCAGGGAACGGGAGATGAAGAAAAGAGAGGCAACTCAGTGAGAGAGGGAGGGAGGGAGGGAGAGAGAGAATAGAGAAAGAGATGCAAAGAGCAGAGAAGAGCATTGACCCGCAACGCCATGATGTCAAGGCGCGCCGAGCCGGTCTGCGCACACGAAGCGTTCTACTACTGAATTCTAGCGATTAGCGGATCCAACGGCAACGTTCGTACTACTAGAACGGTACCACCAGACAACCCATACGGATCAATGGTTTCGATGGAAAGACCTTGGACTGGAAATCCGCTTCCACTGAATCCTAGTGATCCACTGATCCACCGGAGGATGAGTTCTGTTTGATTTCCAGAAACAGCGATACCAATCCTCTGAGTACGGATCGATGATTTCAATGGGGAAGATCGTTGGATCGACAGATTCCATTTATTTTTAGGGATCAAATCGAACGGTATTAACAGACCTATTGTGCCGCGTGAAGTAATTCACGATGATTTCGATGAGAAGATCATTGCGTCAGATGTCTATTTTTACACTGTGCGAAAGGCTGCTACTAACGTTTAATTAGCGTCAAAATTCTAATCATTCGTACGGATAAGGTTCTAAGTCATTTTTATGTTACTTAAGACATTCGTTTCATTGAAGAGGATACAGTCATTATCAATCATTCATCCCCGTTCATCTTTTCATCCCTCTATCTATCGCCTCTAATTTCTTATGGCTGATCAACCTTAATTATCTATAATGATTTTAATACGGTTCCGTTTTTATCAATTATCCAACGATCAGATCATTATTCGAATCTTTGGATTTACACAGTACCTAAATCGAATACGATAAATCGAATACAATAAATCGAATCTTCCCTCTCTCTACCGGCGACCGGTAATCAGAGTACAATCAAAATCAAAGACAAGAATGACAGTCATCCCCAATGACGTCGACATACGAAAATAAGCGAACGCGAGAACAGTGGTGATACCAACCGGATGCTACTTCCTGCTTACCGTCTCTATATTACAGCTAGATACATACTAAGGGCCCGTTTTCATCGTTCGCATCACCCCACCAGCGACTAAATCAATTTCGGCATTCTTCCTATAGCAAACAATCACGCGTGTCCCATGGGAATCTTATGGGATTTTCATAAAGCAGCTCACTCCGTGCACGGTTAAACAACACATTTGCGTACGAGCTTATCAGAATGAAAAAAGCAAGCAAACGAGTCATTGGGATTAATCGAAATTGCTGAATGATTGTTTATCGTTATCTAAGCTAAGCGTCTCGCTAGTCTTTTCGACGGATGACAAAACGTATAATTAATGACTAAAGTATCATTATACAGGACAATTCGGTTTCTTCGTACCTATTAAATTTGATACGTGATATGCAATTGTTTTGACTAACAAGTAATTAAGAAGAATCTAAAGTCATTGTTGAAATAGTCATTGAAGGACCTGAGGCGAATTTTTAAATTTCATATATACCTCTTCATTATATACATGGCGAAGCAAATTGCTGTATAAACGTTAATTTGAATAGACATTTTTAATCTATCTGGTACGTTCAAACTGAATGGTCCTGTAGAATATAACAAGATCTTAATACACGCAAGTAACAGTAATTTCAAGCTGTGTTAAATAATCGTTATTCATTATCATGATTAATCCCATAACGTACGATTTGACATGGGGGCGTCGGTTGCATGGAAGTTTGGGAATTATGAAAGTGCACTTAATCCACAGAAACAGCCCTTATATTAAAAGATACATAGGGGAAGCAATAACAGGGTCTGCCTTGAAGAGTATTTCACGTGTAGCCACGCTACACGAATCCCGTAGAGGCTGAGAGGTACGATAAGAGAGAGGATACGGTAACAAAAGAGGGATAAGGGAGCTGGACCGGCTTGTTATCAAAGAGGCGTGACCGTGCGAGGTCACTGATAACTGATAACAAGGCCCCTTATCCTTGGATGCCGTACGCAAAGCTTCGACACACGCTTTACTTTTGTCTGTCTGTTCCCCTCGCGTCTCTGTCGCATATCCACCGTCATTCCCAAAATAGAATACTCCTTATTAAATACTCTAATCACTAGCCAGAACGAATGATGCAAATAGTCTAGACGATATCGCAATAGGAAAAATAATTTTTCTAATTACACTTTTGAAAATCCCATCACTGAGTATCTCACGTTGCAACAAAGAAACTGATCTAACCCATACACTCCCCCATAGATACGTGACGTATAAAAATCTAAATAAATCAATCAAGTAATCCGAACCAATAAAAATATGACAATTCAAAGAGATTCCTTAAGAATCGATAACGGATCTCTCGAAAATCTCTCTAGCAGAAGATACTAGGCCTCTTCCAATGGATTCTCGGCAGGACATAGAAACTATCCAGGACTCCGGCTTTCTTTATGCAAATCTGAATTCCACAGGATGTCCCACATCGAACGTTACGCTCTATCGACGTCGAGTTTTCCGCGAGCGATCCCGTTGTCCGTCTATCTGTATCAGCCGGCATGCCAGAAGACGTAATGCGTGCCTCTTAATCACGATCGTAGGAAGAGCCGATAAACGAGGATACGGAGGAAGCAGGAGGCAAGCCGTCGTCAGGGCAGTCGGGCGAGGAAGAGGAGGCGCGGAGGAGTCTGAAATGATAAAAGAAGAAGAGGATGAAGTGCAAGATGAAGGAGAGAAGAAGAATGAGAAGGGAACTTGTCGGCAGAAACCAGAACCAGTTGTCCACCGCACTCATCCCCGTTTGAGCAGCGTCCTCGGTTGCGCGCATACCAGACATTCCGTTTCTTCACCTTGAGAAACGCACGCATGCAACTATGACTGCCGTATCGCGTATCTGACCTTTAAGCCAAGACTATGTCTTGAGGTGGCACGGAATGGGTCTACGGACCCACCTGATCTAAACTTCGAAACCATTAGAGGAGAACTACGCCCTAACCATCTGGAAACCTTTTACATTAAAACTAGCCCTGATGAATCAGAGAATCCTTCTTTTTTTCCTTTCTTTAGCTCGTTCTTCCTTTTCTTTTCCTCCTTCTTTTTTCCCTGACAACCCTCCGGGCTGAACTTCGCTTTTATTACTATCCCCATCGGCCATAACTACGGCGAACGGTGAAATTGACGGTGACTCGAATGAAATGAACTGGTTTAGGTTCAGGTTAGGTTGGCTGTCCCTCGAGCATTCGTCGAACCCCTTTGATTCTGCGAGAAATAAACTTTTAACGCTTCGATCGAATAAACGATACCGACGCCATAAAGCGTACGTCAGTGGTTTCAATGATTTTTATCATCCCTCGTGAGTAAAAATGTTACAGTATCGTTAATATCTCAGAACAGTCATTGGGGTATATCCCTTTGAATCTCCATCAAGTACTTTTCATCTCGATCGAGCGTTAGTCGAGTCTGCATTGATTTTCATAGTCGCTCAACACGGACTGTCCGATAATTTTCTAAGATTCAAAATGATTCTGCAATGATTCGTAGTAACGAAAAGACGAGGCCGTTCGCGTAGGATCTACTTTACCAGGACCATAACGAGACTCCTGATACTTAAAAATTTTTACCTGGTGTAGTAATCGTGGACTTGTCTCGCCGTGAGAATGCGCGTGTTTACTTTAACGAGCTTCTCTGATAAGTACGTGTTCGCCTAAGTAAATTCAAACGTGGGAACCTGTGCGCGAACGTAATATTACTCAGGACGTTTATGCGGTGTACATTAGAATTATCCAGATTGAAGTATATCGGATTAAGACACCCTCCTCACTAATCCTATGATCGTTCTACATATATCCCCGTGCTACAGTTTACACGTCCATTCCATATCAATGGATTGTATACAGTTGTTGACCCGCTGCACATTCCCTGAGATCCTTTTAACCTGGTTCTGACATACCAACCGGGCGTACCAGACAGCAGGAAACATAATCCATTGAGTATAATTTCTATGGGTTGTAAATAAGCCAAAAAATCAGCACGAATCATCCAGTTCCTCTTACCTGTAACAGAGTAAACAAAAGATACGATTACTAAGGAGTCCCGACTAGCCTACCTTATCGCGCAAGCTAAATGACAGCGAATAAGAGTACAAAGTCGAGGAGCATTGGCAGCAAGGTCAATAAAAAGATCGTCAACAGAATCTAAGCATTCCCATTAACGAAATGGATATTCAAAGCAGCGAAACCTCACGAGAGTATCAACACGGTTGTACAGATAATTCTAAGCATCGGGGTCAAAGGTCCAACGAGACAACTAAATGAATGCTGCCTAATATCCGCGACTACTCAAGTATATTATCAACCTCTGAAAACGAAAAAAAAACCAAGTAAAATGCATCAATGAATCACGCGACGTTTCTTATCGGCAAGATGGATGACGTCAGCGTGTTCGGACGATGACGTCAAGCCAATAGAAAACTCCCTTACGGATGACGTTGCACAGGCCAAACCCTGTGATTGGTCAAATACGCGAAGCACTAGAACCAATGCCGGCGGAGGACCTTAACGGACGTAGATCTAGTAGCCGGTCGGCCTGGGCCGTCTGTTTGCCTGACTACACGGTGGCTACCCGGACGACTCCACTGGCAGTCGAGCAGCCGGTAAAGGCGCCTTTGCATAACGGTTTCCCATCCAGCCCGGTAACCACTGACATTTTGACCCGCTTTGACACTCGCCGATAAAACCGTAGGAAGCGACGACAGCGACAGTCCGTCGCACTCGAGTTTTCGTCTGTCTCGTGGCTTCAGGAATTTCTTACCAAGCGGGAGAAAGAGAGATAAAGAGAGACTACGCGCAGCCGTGAGAAGAGCACCGGGCAGTACAGCCTGTAAAACGATCCTGAACCACGACGGAATGCGATCAACGAGTATGACGCATGTCGTTGCACGCGGGAGCAAAGTTCCCCAGGGTGAATCATTTCCCCGTGACGCCGAACAAGGTCGTTTTCGCAAGGAAACGTGAAGCGTTTTGCCGAAATTATTGTCAATTGCGTAATAACGTGCACCGATAGGCGCGTCGTAGTAAATAGTCCTGTCACGATCACGCACTGGCACTCGGCGATATTAACCCTTATCGGATCAGAATAGAGTTGCGTATTGACAGCCAAAGCAATAAGCAATACACAACGCAGACGACAGATACCAACAGTGAGTATCTTAACGATCGTATACTTTAAATGGAATTAAAATGGAACACTCGGATTTATATTGTTCGTAATTCATATATCTATACTATCTCAGACTCTCGTTAATTCGTCAGACGCTTCACCGATTGTAAGTGCGCATACGGAATGGACGCTACTTAGCTATGCTGAAAAAAAAATAGTATTCTGCAAAGTCGACGTCAGAAGGATTTGAGGTTAGAAGAAGAAGAAGTACGAGTGAAAGAATGAAAAATGCTTTTATGAAAGAATATAATATATATAATACTAAAGTAAAATATGCTCGGTATATAAAGGCGTAACGAAGCGAGCAAACGGTAAACTGAGTTTAATGGAGAAAGTGCGCGGTGGTTGTCGCGGCAGACTAGTGAGGTTAGGTTGGGCCGAGGCGACGTTAAACGCTGGGGGAGAAGAAAGAGGGCGAAAAGGAGTGAAAGAGGATGAATTTGAGGATGGAAGTAAAGAGAGGAACGAGAGTTCGGTGAACGACGGCGTCGGGAGTAAAACGGACGCAGCATGCCGCAACCACAAATAATCGATATTCTTGCAGAGTCCAACCGGCACAGTCGCGCCAGCTATACCTCCTTGCCGTGAGCTTCTCCGCCTACAACTCCCTTACGAGACCCTTACGAGACCCTCTACGATCGCCTACAACCCCTTACGTGCTAGTCAACCCCAGCCGCAAGCTGTCTATATTACCAATGCAAGTAGATACGAAGCTCTTTTCACAATTGAACCACGCGACAGACACGTCTACGAGCCAACGAATGAACCTACTTATTTCTAGGTTATGTATCTAAAATCTAATAAATAATACGCCTTATATATCAATCTTGTATACCTTCCATCAATCTAGATTCGTACAAAGCATTGGACAAATGTCCATCCCGACGTGCAAGGTTCGTTCACCGAAAGCGTGGAAAGGTAAATTCGTCGAGGATGCTCCTCTGTTCCAATATCCAGAGTAGAAGCCAGGAAGCAATACAGCCAGGTTACGTAGGTAAGGTAGAGGTAGGTAGATAGGTAGGTAGATGGGACACCTAGGTAGCAAGGTAAATAGAGATACATTAGAGACAGAGGGTACCTAGAGTTTTCTCGTTACTAAAAATAGATCGTCCAGACATTGAGAATGAACGTTGCCACTCTGTTGTGTAGAAAGATTCTTGTTTACGAAATAGACTCTTTATTTGATCTAATCGACTCCACGATTTACATTGAGAGCTAACAGTCTACTGTGTACAAGCAGCGCATCAAGTGCATATGGATTTCTGTGTTTTTAGTGTACCACTGATACCAGTCAGGTCTATGCCGCGGAGAGCACTACTGCCGTATACCGTTACGTTCCTGAATAAATGGCAAAGGCGTAACGCGTCGCCATTTATAAAATGTGCTAACCACGTGGGACTACGGTTTCCTCGCTCGTGTCGCGAGTATCGACATCCATTCATGCACAGAACTGAAACACATAGGGATATGTGGGATACACTGTATAATTGGACGATTAAGCGAGTAACTATCGTAAACCGGAAACTGTGTCATGACTCTGTCTACCGATATGCTCGCGCTCGGTCACGTTGATACTAAATGTGGATGGTCTTTAAGGAGCTTACGAAAAGAAATCGCGTTAAGTATCACCATATTTCACTGAGGATTCTATCCATACATTGATTTTTCTCGTAGAGGATCCGTAGAGGATATCCTTGAGGATTCTCTATGACGAATTGTACTCTCTTGTCGGTCGTACCGGAAGGTCTTGCAACGACAATTCGTCACGAGAGAAATGCGATTATTTTATCGGAGTCGGACATACGTAACGAGAAAATTATTTCGCTTTTTTATGACTGCTGATAAGCCGGGTTTATGGGACACAAATTGTGGACGAGTGTACGCGATTTTTTGGAATATTTCAAAATTTTCTTTGCGCGTTACGGTCAACTGAACCTGGAAAAAATTTAGTTACGTATCGGGTGGTTGTTGAATTATTTAAACAATTATATAGTTTTACGTTAATTGCTGTAATTGATTATTTGTTGAATTCAGGGTGCGTGCGGTTATGCATGGGTGAAGAATAATGTTCGTATCCATGTAAACTTTCGGTACGATTACGATTACGCTTGGCTAATGTTAACGATACGAATTTGTTATAGAATCGAGAGCCGATCGCTATTTTAAATAGTTTATTACCTAATCAAATATAATCGAACGTTGACTCTCTAAAAGCTAATAATAATTTGTATGGTACATGCTTGGAAAGAAATTTAGCAAGAAAAACTTTCCCCGTCGCAATAGCGATTTGATATTTACATGAAAACTTGCGACGAGGGACCACGTGAAGTATTCGTTGGTATTAAATGAAATCGTTTGATCGTAAATATTTCCATCCTTGTCGCAGGTTTCCAAGAAAGGGACGCGCGACCGCACAGAACGACGTGAAACAAATACTTTACTACGTAGAATAGTGTATAATAATCGGTAACGCAAGTTACCGACAACGGATCGGCGTTTCGACATTTTCAATGCAAACAGTACGCTTTTCCCCGAACTAATTTTCTTATCTACAAGGCATTCGGTACGATTCCTCGTAAACCAAGGCTAACAAGGCAAACAGCAAGAGGGTTTCAAACAACTAGGCATAACAATGCACGCACGTACATTGTAATAGCAACAAAAAAAAGAAATTTAAGGTAACGATCAATCGGCGTCTTTCGCGAAGAAGAAGGAGTAAGTAAAGGAGAGAGACAGAGAAGGAAAAAAAACGATATCAATGGCAGCGAATAGAAGTAGCAATGGCTCCGACGATATCCGCACGGCGTGTAACACACGTGCGCGCAAAGGGGAAAACTTTCCAAGCAACAGCAGCAGCAGCAAGTCGCGACAACGTGGATTCGCCATAATGTGGATATGTAAGAGCGAGTACGTTCGAGCATAAAGTAAAGGGAGAGGTGGTAAAGAGTAATAATAACCGCGTAAGAATTTCATGCACCGTCTCTAATCCCAAGATACGTAGACACAGTATGGACGTCGGCAGGCCGTCGTCGAATGACGCAGGGGAAAGTTAGCGAATTATTGGCGAGTGGCGAATGCAGCGTAAGTCAAGAAGGACAAGAGAACGAGGAAGAGGATCTCTGCCTTTGTAGGTGAAGATGGCGTGAATAGAGAAGTGGCACGGGAGAGTACCAAACCGAGGGCGTTTCTCTGCCGAGGTCGTAAGGTCTATGGCCGGGGTGCGGATTGTGTTGGAGAATTTAGCGAAAAACGTGGTTTGCGCGTGTACCCTGAGGTATTCGCATCGTGGCAGTAAAGCATGAAATACTTGGAGGGACGACGGAAAAGGTGTATAGCCGCGACACAGTAGCATCGTAGCGATAAACGAGATTCGCACTTGTTTGCGAGTTGGCAAGGGATAGGATGACGATGGCAACGCAAGTAGGAGAGCGAGACGGAGAGAGAGAGAGAGAGAGAAAGAGGGAGAGAGAGAGCGCGGGAGGGTGGTGAGAGAAAAGAGAGAATGAGATAGGTGGTGGAGGAGGAAGAGGAGAGAGAGCGAGAGAGAGAGGGAGAGAAAGAGAGACTGGGTGGGGCAGCAGACGCCCCGCGGCAAGCTGTCAAACTACGCCGGTTCCCCATGCAAACCAATCCGCCATGGGCAAATACGTAAGAGAATAAAAGTATATATGTACATGGAGGAGCGTTGATAATATTCCGAATGATCGAAGATATCTTTCCTTACCATCATTTTGTAGTTGAGCTTCCTCGGCGCGGCTACGTTTTCCATTCTCACGGACATAATAACGGCGTGCTCCGGTGTGTCCGCCGGCTGTATTCCTTTGGGTATATATCCTTAAGGTATATCACCACCGTTCTTCTCTGTCCTGCAGGAGTCACGAATTTAACCGGGACGTTATCGCACGTCGGTTGCTAGCCCACTTTGAAGGATATCCTAGGGTGGTTTTAGGGTGATGGATGCTTGGTTGCTTGGTCGGTCGACGGGGTTGTGGGTGGTTGGCTAGGTGGCTGGGTTACAGAGGGAGCGGATGATGATGATAATGATGATGATGATGATGGGATACCGTCTTGTATCCCTTCTTCTTCAGCTAATGTAAAAACCGAACGTATCGGTTCGACACTGGCAGACAGACGGGTTAGAAAAATTCACAGCACAGAGTGGCGAAGAGAGCACACGTTCCTGTCTCTGTGCGCTTTCCCGCACGCGTATAAACGTACAGCCCGTGGCTGTATGTGCGGTTCTTTCTCGAGGATAAGAGAGCAGCACCGCGGCAGTAGCAGCAGCAAGAGGCAGCAGACTGCAGAGTGTCAGAAGGGTGTGTCGTGCACTTTTCACTCACAGGAAACCGAACTGTTCACGTATCACCCGATTACCACCTCACCACTGGCCTACGTTTAACGCACGGACTGAAAATCCACCTACGTTTCTTCTTTTTACTAACTAGTCGCCCCGTGTCGGCCCGGACTCTACGCTTCACTCGTTTCTCGCTCGATCTCACTCTCTCTTTCTCGCTCTATCTCTCTCCCTCTTGCTCTCTTTCTATCGCTCTCTATCGCGCGCGGATCACCTCTATATATCGTACAAACGCGGCACGGCACTACAGCATGTTACAAAAATAGATATTGGATCTTAATAAATAATGTACAATTACTTGTCGTTAGGAAACATTAGGTGTGTGTTGTCTTGTAGGTAGAGTCTAAGCTACTGCCCGGCGAAGTTCGCCCATCTTGCCCGAAACTGAAGGGAGTTGCCGTTACGCGGCGCCACTGTACCAAAATGGGGCTCCGGCGGCCGTGACGGTTTTTCAGACCCTCAACACACAGCCAATCGGCAGAACCCGCGCTGACGGCTCACGAGATGGATCTATGCCACTGTTACGTACTCCAGAATGAGACGCTCGTATTCCCGAGCCTAGACTTCGTCGTGCGATGTGTTATACGTGATTGCTTTGCACGTGTGTGTCTGGTACTGCATACGGCCAAGTGCACTAGGGCGCGCGCGCATGACGGCGACTGACGACGACGAGAGCGACGATGACGGTCGCGACGACGGCGGCGGCTCCGACCACTACGGACAGAGAGGGATACTGTACACTCACCCTCGATAATCGCACGACCCTCGCCCTTCTCTACGGCAATGCGCTCGCTGAAGCCGAGAGAAAAATCATTTGAAATTTTCTGACCACCAACGTGTCTCTACCCCTCTCTTACCATCTCGCACTACTCGTCACGCCGCACACACCGATCCTATTGATCACGCGGAATGCGCAATTTTTTCTTTCTTTTTTCTTCCTTCTCTTTTCTCTTGTTTATTTTTTTTTTCATCACCAGCAGAATGCCCAACGAACAGAGTCTCCGCGAATCGGGTTATCGCTCCGATCCTCCTTTATAAATGTGAGAACTGAAGGGAAGAGACTCGCCATCGATCGAACTTGACTAATTTACAGAGTCACTTAGTTACTCGCTTACTTAGTTTACTTACTTACTTCGATCCTGCCTATCACCCTGGATCGAGCACTCTCTCAAGTAGCTTTGCAGCATTCCATGGCTCGAGAGTGTAAAACAAATCCACGTGGAGCACTCCGATGTATAGTATACATGACACCCAGGAGTACACTGAAACCTTTCAAAAGGATGTCAATATGTACACGTACAACGAAATACCTACTGTACTTTTGCTTCAGTACACGAAAAACAGGTATCTACATGAATTATAAACGTATACAGAATTTTTGTTTTGACTTTTATCTCGTGTAAAAATTTACTGATGCCTCTAAGTCTGTATCTGACGCCCCGTGGGTAACCTCGTAACATTTTTTTATTTGGTTATCCGAATGCAACGAGAAGTGTATACTAGAACTTCAGCATTAGGAATTCAAGCTGATACGCTCAAGGGGCCGGTGAAAGCTGTCCTGACCTTTATCGAGGATATCTAAAGCTGAATGGCGTGACAGGAATAAACATACCTTCTCAACGTATACCGAATCCGGGAATATAATGAGACTTCCTGACGTTAATCGACGACTTTCCCGGTCATCCACCTACGTAATAGTCAGTTGAAGCAGAAGGAGAAGTGGAAGTGTCAGCGGTACCTGGCGCGAAGCAGACGAGTCCGAGACCGGCAAGAAAGCAAGCGGTTTTGTTTTGACCGATGTCTTTTCTCGCGTGTCTCTCTCCGCGTGGCCGTGGACAAGGTCAAGGCCGTTGCCTTCCTCTACCTCTACCTTCCGCACCTTCTCCTTCTCGCAGTCATTCACTCTCTTGCTCATATATACTCTTACCCGGGCTACCTACGCTAGAGCCAAATAAAAATGTCCCCACGTTCGCCAATCTCACCTGCTCCTAGACTCTCGGTCGTTCTTCGACCACTTGTAACCCGTCGCATTCACGATAATGACTTTACCCAGGAGTCCGTACCTGCATCATCCTCGACGTTCCCTGACCTGTCTGTAATTATACAAAATTTTTAATTTTTCTTCGTTCAAATTTTACAGATCGCATAGTACACAAAATCAGAGCAACGACTTAAGACCGTACCAGGAAGACGGTGTCCAAGTTGATCAACGTACCAGGGTATCTAACTGTAAAATCATCAGTCTGGAATCATTACCCATGTCCTCGTAGATAATCTGATCTAAATGAGTATATCTCCTGGTGTCCACGAGGTCATCGTCAGAGAAGTCAAGGCTACGCGGTCGATCGCCTCTCTTATTGCGATCCTTTGTATAAATAGATGCGCCTCCTGGTATGCATTATGTTTGTACTTAGGGCTAGTACGTATGTAGGGAATATCGCGTCCCATTCGCTGAATCTAATGCGAAATTTCTTTTTCCGATCTAGCATCGTCAGCTTCCTCGATTCTACCTCTGGATATCCCATCGAGTCAACAGTCAATATTCCTCACCCAGGCTGTCTTCGATTCACTCATTTATACTCACTCAGCACGCCTGCACGCAACTAGATGGTAACTTAGCGACGCGACGCTTTTTTATTCTTCTTTTTTTTGTTTTCTTTTATCGCCACTTAGACTCATGCCATTCTAACTTCAGCATACGTAGATGTTTGCTATATCGTTTGATGCTCCATTAGAATAATTATTCTAGCACACTCGGTACTACAGTATGAGTAGATATTTGATATGTTTATTAATATATTGGTGCGAGGATATACACTGGGATCGATTTTCATGTATTAAAAATAAGATTTCTCTATGCTATCGAGAGGATCAATTTATATTCTACAATAAGATATTTCTCGTGCGAATAAAGCGTACTTCTGAATTTCATAGGGAACAATTATATACAGTTACGATTCGTGTATTGTTTAAGGACTCACTAGTACTATTCAAATACTTTGAAATATTCAGGAGTAACATTGTACAGGTTTAACGGTATATATTATCACAGAAGTTCGATTGTCTACTTGATGAGAGAGAGAAATAAAATTGCTTGGAGTAAGAGGTACAGCGAGGAACGAGGAGGACAGAGTAAAAATCGTCTGTGAGCTTCGGACGTCTCGAAATAATTAAAAAGAGGTTAGGAAGACACTGTTATAATCAGCGAGCAATTAAAAGCATAGAAGAATCTGAAGATGTTGGATTAATTAATTGGAGTGGACGGACATCGATGCATATTCCTTCAGATTGTCTCTACCAGTGTCAGACGCCACGAGGATTATATACATTGGTTTGGTTAGGAAGGTTGAATCTGTACTGGCTTCGACGATGGAAAAAAAACAGATGAAAACATTTTCGCGTAACAAGGCTAATTGCGTAGGTACATCGCCCGGCAGTGGTAATCGATATCTTCTCCATGGGTCTCGTCTCCACGGCGTCGACGAAGTTAATTCCACGACGAACCGTCCTTCCGTGAGCAACGAAATCCAACGGAAACCGACGTCAACCGGCTACACGGATTTCCGTTGGTTCCAACGCCGGAATAATCCCGTGCGGAAAGCCTTTCTAGAAAACGAGAAGAGTATTTATTGATCCAGGTTGTATAGTCGCTGGGTACAGGGCGCAGGAAACTCGGATGTGCCTTACGTATAAGAGTTAAACGCACTCATCGCGAATCTTCCTTCCGGCCAATCTTCATCATAGCGTTATGATCCGTATAGTTATAGAGCTCTAACAAGATACAGGATGATCCATCCCAGGATATGGCTGAATATCCAATAATTTATCATACGTATAACTCATCTTCCCGAGCTCAGTACTTCATCCATATCAATTTACAGGAACTTTTTACACTTTCGTTTGCAGTCAGAATACGTTTTTACATCCCTGAAATTTCAGATGCATTAAAAACCGTTACAATGGTAATAATATTACTGCTGGCAGTAAGACCTAACCTAATTTTCTTAAACTGGGAACAAAATTAAGTAAGTTTCAGATTCCTTTTATCAATTAATCTGTATGGGTATTCTGGAAATCAATTGAGAGGGAATTAATCGTTGTTCGATCAGAAATAAGTATGAAATGGAAGTGGAACGAGTTGTGTATATATATATAGTTTGGCAGTATATATGGGGGCAACGATTGACCTTTTGTCGGGGGTAACTCTGGTCGTCGGCAGGCCGACGGCGAGGGCTAGTAAGCCTTTTGGGCCAGAGAGAGGAGAGCAAACGGCTGAAAGAGGGTGAGAGAGACTATGAGAGGGACTAAGGGAGAAGGAAGAGGGTACAGGAATGGGGAAAGAGAGGAGACAGAGGTTGTTCAGGGAGAGAGAGAAAGAGAGAGAGAAGGGAGGCGTTATTGAGCGGGCATTTCCCACAAAGCGCAGACGAGGGCATCCACCCCGCGGAACAGCGTCTGCAGTAGAGCCTGTCTTCTCCCGAAATCCACTGGCAGGTCTCTCCTGCAAAAATCCTTTTCGTATATGCACTATAATGGCAGCCATCTTTATTCGGTTGAGAATTCGACAGTTTTGAAAATGAATCTCGGTGCTACTGATATTCATTTGACTGACCGTTATCTACGTGGAAACTAAAAAAAGTAATAAATTTATCGAATGATATCCATGGACTTAGAAGTACGACGTACTTAGATCGGTATATTTTGTTGTAATGGCGATGCTCATATTTTTCTTGTAACTTCGGTCATTCTCCTTTTCTTCTTCTCCTTCTTCTTCCTCTTCCTTTCTCACTTCCGCGATCCCTTCGCTCGGCCTTCTCGTAGCCTCGTCTGCGTCACACCCTTTTCCGCTTCCGCATGCTTTTGCCTTCTAACCCACATATTTCTCTAGTATTAAGTGTACGTTTAATATCATTTCTATCGTACGACCTCCTTAAACAGGAATCACTGACCATTTTTATATTCTGTTAACGTTCTTGATTAACTGGATCGCGTACGACGTTCACTTGAGACGGTTGTAAACTGTTTTACGTGGGTTTAGTTATTTATAATGTTGTATATTGGGGCACGTGGGTGGATATGTATAGTATAGAGAATATGACACGTTGTGTGATGAGTTTATTAAGTTAAAGGAAGCCACTAACGTGGATAAGGGTGCTTGAGTTTGTTATGGCTGAAAAAAGATCGGAAAAAGGCCGTTTCACGTATTGCATATTTTCTTGAATGAAGTACAATGCACTCTTTGATAGTCTGGAATCTTTATTTAGGAGATCTTTAGTGAATGGTTTGTTTGGGGACTTAGAGGTTGTTAAGTGTAAATAATAATGGTTATTTTTGTAGAGTAGAGTCATTGTGGATTGTCATTGCGAGATTTTTGCCTTTTTTTCTCTTGGCTTCTTGTTTTTAAATTCAAGAGCCTTGACATTGTGTGTTTCTAAGATTTCGATAGATGGCGGTAGTGTCGCTTGATTCGACAAGTCCAACATGGCCGATGCCAATGTAAACGAGGAGATTGAAGTTGAAAGAAAACGACCTCAATTTGGCAATCGTATCCTTTCTGACAATGATAACGTCTTTCAGCATAATGCGTGGTATGACATTAAATTATTATACGCAGATTTGTAATAAAGCTCGCACAAATTTATTTCTAACCTATATATCTCGGAGTTGTCATACACGTTATCGCAAAAAACCTGCCGGTGGATCACGATATCTGATTGATGGAACAAGAGTATTTGAATTTAACTCTTGGTATGAATAATATTCAATTCATAAATGACGTTCTTTCGCACGCTATTGTTATTTATGAGCTTTATCATTTTTCCATTGGAAGGTGTGTCTTATGCTGGGAAATACTTTTTCATTGACGAAGAATGTAATTCTTTTCTTGTACAGGGATAATGTGCAATGGGACGAAGAACAGGAAAATGAAGCTCGCCAACGTGTTGCTGAGAATTCGGTAGTTACTGCTTCACCTGAAGACATTTTAAAATTTGATAGAGAAGCCGATGCTTTCTGGGATAAATTTTATGGAATTCATCAGAACAGGTATATTCTTATAATGACTGATGATCCATTGTGAATAATGATAATTAGTGATGCTTAAGGATAATCAAATGTTTATATTTATCTTAGGTTTTTTAAGGACAGGCACTGGCTTTTTACGGAATTCCCAGAATTGGCACCTAATATAATTGAACAGAATCTTGATCAGGCTTTACGTGTATTACCTTCAGAAGGTGATGCTAATAATTCTTTAAATCCTGTGAACGTTTTGCCTATGCCATCAACGATATTTGAAATAGGATGTGGCGTGGGGAATACTGTCTTTCCTATACTTTCTTATAATACTGATCCAAATTTATTTGTGTATTGCTGTGACTTTTCCTCAACAGCAATTGAAATTCTTAGAGAAAATTCAGCTTACGATTCCTCTAGGTAAGAATTACACATATTTTGATACATTGCATTCTCATAACACGTTTTAATCTTTAATAATTCTGGTTTATTAAAGGTGTAAAGCATTCGTCCTTGACGCAACACAAGATGAGTGGAATGTGCCATTTGAACCTGGAAGCTTGGATATAGTAGTATTGATATTTGTACTGTCTTCAATTCACCCAGACAAGTTAGTGTTTTTAAAATATATTTATTGATCATTAAATTTAACTGTCATTACTATGCATCGTTAACTCTTTATGATTCCACAAACAGAATGCGTCACATTGTAAGGCAGATTCATAAATATTTAAAGCCTGGTGGTATGGTATTGTTCCGCGATTATGGGAGATACGACTTGGCTCAATTACGATTTAAGAAAGGACGTTGCCTCGCAGAGAATTTCTATGCTCGTGGAGATGGTACTAGAGTTTATTTTTTTACACAAGGTAAGTAGTAATTCAGCATATTCTATCAAGTATCAATACTTGTGGTACACTATAACGACAACTTATCTCTAATACACGTTTATCCTACTTCAGCCGAGATCAAAGATATGTTTGAAAGCAGTGGCTTTGTCGAAGAGCAAAACTTAATTGATAGAAGACTTCAAGTGAATCGAGGAAAACAAATAACAATGTACAGAGTTTTCGTTCAAGGAAAATATCGAAAAAGTTTATGACCACTGTAGATATATTCAAATTTACAAAATACAGATATTTTTCTGTTTATGCATTTGACACGTTTCTTTTAGCAGCGTTCATAGTTCCATACTGATAAAGCAATAAAATGAAATTCATGTAGAAAATTTATTACTGACCTCAGAAAGTGCTGGGTTACATTGATTAAACTGTATCATAAGATTGAGAACTACGATTATGGTTCTCATGAAAAGGATTAAGTGAAGCTTTCTGCTCAACATTATCTACGACACATTCAGTTTTAAAGTATGAGTCAAAAAATTCATCCAAAACAGTACCTAATCGTCCATTTCCATTTGCAGATGTATTCTGTTGAGATGCATTTGAAAAAATGTCACTAACATTGGGAATTGACTGTGCAGCGTCTTTGAGCATTTTGTGTATGCGTGGATCAGCAGT